>VONZ01001859.1:0-89310 GCA_012976165.1 Labeo catla
AGTTGCTAACATGTTTCTAGCATGATTAGCATTTCACTAGAATATTTCTAGCATGATTAGCATGTCGCTAGCATGTTTTTAGCATGATTAGCAAAGTTGCTAGCATGTTTCTAGCATGAGTAGCAAGTTACTAGCATGTTACTAGCATGATTAGCAGGCTACTAGCATGACTCTAGTTTGGCTAGTGATAGATAGACAGATGGATAGACAGATGAGTTTGAATGAGTTTGAATGGATTAGAAATACAGTACATAGAAGGGAAGTTTGATTGAGTCTCAAAGGATTCTGGAGATTTTGACAGTTGAAATTTGAAAAGTGTTGGCTCATTTGAACATTCCGTCAATGTAAGTCTATGGGATTTTTCCCAAATTTAATCGTCAGTTTTAGGAAAACCGTAAGTCCGATCAGTTAGAAAAGATATAGCAACTAACTTCAGATCAGTCTGAAGATCTGGGCTGAGTTTGGAGTTTGTAGAGTTAAAGCTCTAGGAGGAGTTAGAGTTGATAATTTAGTCTCAGAAGAAGAATAATAATAAGAAGTTTAAATAGCATATCAGTAAGTTGGCTTTCTCAAGCCAACTTAATAATAAGTATGTGAGATAATAATAGTGATGCTTTGCTTCGCAAGCACCACTAATAATAAGTATGTGAGATAATAATAGTGATGCTTTGCCTTTGGCAAGCACCACTAATAATAATAACTAGATATGTACGTTTTCTGAAGAAAATGTGAGTGGTGCTTGCCGTGGCAAAACTCGGCCCTCGGTTGCTATGGAGTTGCTATGCGGTTACTAGGGTAACTCAAGTGGCTGCTGTGGATTGCCGCCGCAGCTGCTAGGGCACCCAGAGTGGCTGCTAAGGTGTTGCTATGTGGGTTGCTAAGGTAACCAGGGTGGCTGCTAGGGTGTTGCTATGCATTGCTAGGTACCGGGTGGTTGCTAGGGCTGCTGCTAGGGCACCCAGGGTGGTTGCTAGGCTAGGGTGTTGTCGGCGCGGCTGCTAGGGATCCCAGGTGGCTGCTAAGGTGCTGCCGCTGCCGTTAGGGTACCGGAGTGGCTGCTAGGGCGGCCAGTTAGGGTACCCAGGGGGTGGTTGCTAAGGTGTTGCCAGCGGTTGCTAGGGCAACCAGCGGGTGGCTAAGCAGGGTGCTGCCGCGGCTGCTAGGGTACTGGGTGGCCGGGCAGGGCTGCTGCTAAGGTAAATTTGGGTATTGCTAAGGTGTTGCTATGCGATTGCTAGGGTATCCAGGGTGGTTGCTAGGGTGCTGTCAGCGCGGGTTGCTAGGGTAAAACAGGGTGGTTGCTAGCGGTTGCCACGGCAATTTGGGGTGGCTGCTAGAGGTTGTTAGGTAATTACTTAGTTGTTAGAGATCACAGATCATTACTATGGAGTTTTATAGAGTTCTTAGCCTGTTTTATCACTATTAGCATGTAGCTATTCACTGCTAGCAAGACTAGCATCTGAAGGATTCCTATTTGCTAGCATGAATCAAAGGAATCAAGTCCCTTGTCTCTACGTTGTTCTGATGTAGAGATATAGGACTTGCTAGATGGTTGCTAGGGTACTCTGTTTGGTTGCTAGGGAGTGGCTTGGCAGCTACCAATGAGGAAACTCCAAATGCTGCTTGTCAGTATGAATGATATAAACCAACCCCCATGTTACTATGATGTTCAGATTTGAAGATATGCCTGTGTGGGTTTTCGTTGTTAGGGTGCTCAATAGTGGTTGCTAGGGCGTGGCTAAGAAGAGGTTAAGGTGATTCATGATTGGCTGTTTGCTCCCCCGAGTCAAATAAACCCACCCCCATGTCTCTATGACACTGTGATCCAAAGATATCCATCTATCCATTTATAATGGTGGTCTATGGGATCTGTTGCTAGGGTGCTCTAAATGGTTGCTAGGGCGTGGCTTAACAGCTTCACAGTGATTCTGAGAGTCTGATTGGTTGGCTGAGTTAAATGAGCCCTCCCCCATGTCTCTATGACATTGTGATGCAGAGTTATGTTCAATGCAAAATTCCTATGTAAATTACCATAGTAGGAAAAAACACATGCTTTTTAATGGGCCGTCCCTCCCCATAGTAAGTCAATGGAAAAATTTGGGGGGCTCTTGCGCCCCAGGGGTACAACTTATACCCCATTGCGGGGTATGTTTTCGCACAGCTTGCCAGCCTCTCCAGATGTGGTGAATTACATGTTTCTACGAAATTCTCGCTCTGCGCTAGGACCCCTCAAAGTTGGCCGCAATGTTAAGTCTATGGGATTTTTCGGGCAATTTTTCGCCCCGTGTACGATCATTGTACCCCCGATCGCTTATAAAAGTCATAGCACACCATTCCCGAATAGGCCGCACGATTTGACGCCCATTTCGTGGGTCTGTGACAAAAACTGCGGGACAAGTTACGCGCCGAAATTTGTACGGAATCTATAATAATAATAATAATAATAACTAGATATGTACATTTCCTGAAGAAAATGTGAGTGGTGCTTGCAGTGGCAAAACTCTGCACTCGGTTGCTAGGGTGTTGCTGTGGGGTTGCTAGGGTACTCTGGGTGGTTGCTAGGGCGGTTGCTAGGGTACCCAGTGTGGTTACTAAGGTGTTGCTATGCGGTTGCTAGGGTAACAAATTAGATTGCTAGAGGAGGCGGTTGCTTCTGGGGTAACTGGGGTGGTTGCTAAGGGGTGTTTACTATGTGGTTGCTAGGGTAGCTTCAGGGTGATTGCTTCCAGGGTGTTGCTATCGCGGTTGCTAGGTAGCTCCAGGGTGGATTTTACACTAGGGCAGTTGCTAGGGTACCAGGGTGGTTGCTAAGGTATTTGCTATGGATTTGCTAGGGTAACGGGGTGAAGTTCCCTAGAGTGTTGCTATGTCAGTTGCTAAGTGCGGGGTGGTTGCTAAGAGCCCGGTTGCTAGGGTACCAGGGTGGTTGCTAGATGTTGCTATCGCCGGTTGCCCCTAGGAGTAACGAGGTGGTTACTAGGGTGTTGCTATCACGGTTGCTAGGAGGTACTGGAGTTGGATTTACTAGAAATGGATTCCGCTAGGTACCAGAATTGGTTACTAAAAAGTGTTGCTATCGCGGTTGCTGGGGTAACCGGGGGTGGGTGGGTGCTAGGGTGTTGCTATGCGGTTGCTAGGGTACTCGGGGTGGTTGCTAGGGCGGTTGCTAAGGTACTCGGGGTGGTTGCTAGGGTGTTGTTAGGTAGTTACTAGTTGTCACAGATCATTACTATGGAGTTTTATAGAGTTCTTAGCCTGATTAAACACTTAGCTAATCACTATTAGCATGTAGCTATTCACTACTAGCATAACTAGCATCTTAAAGATACATATTTGCTAGCATGAGTCAAAAGAACCAAGTCCCGTGTCTCTAGGATGTTCTGATGTAGAGATATAGGACTTGCTAGATGGTTGCTAGGGTACTCTGTTTGGTTGCTAGGGAGTGGCTTGGCAGCTACCAATGAGGACACTCCAAATGCTGCTTGTCAGTATGAATGATATAAACCAACCCCCATGTGTCTATGATATCCAGATGTGAAGATATGTCTGTGTGGGTTTTCGTTGTTAGGGTGCTCAATAGTGGTTGCTAGGGCGTGGCTAAGAAGAGGTTAAGGTGATTCATGATTGGCTGTTTGCTCCCCCGAGTCAAACAAACCCACCCCCATGTCTCTATGACACTGTGATCCAAAGATATTCATCCTGGCTTTTATAATGGCAGTCTATGGGATCAGTTGCTAGGGTGCTCTAAATGGTTGCTAGGGCGTGGCTTAACAGCTTCACAGTGATCCTGAGAGTCTGATTGGTTGGCTGAGTTAATTGAGCCCTCCCCCATGTCTCTATGACATTGTGATGCAGAGTTATGTTCAATGCAAAATTCCTATGTAAATTACCATAGTAGGAAAACAACATGCTTTTACATGGGCCGTCCCTCCCCATAGTATGTCAATGGGGCCACTTTGGGCGGCTCTTGCGCCCCAGGGGTACAACTTATACCCCATTGTGAGGTATGTTCTCGCACAGCTTGCGAGCCTCTCCAAATGTGGCGAATCGCATGTTTCTACCAAATTCTCGCTCTGCGCTACGACCCCTCAAAGTTGGCCGCAATGCATTGTCTATGGGAATTTTCGGCTGATTTTTCGCCCCGTGTACGAACATCGTACCCCCGATCGCTTATAAAAGTCATAGCACACCATTCCCGAATAGGCCGCACGATTTGACGCCCGTTTCATGGGTCTGTGACAAAAACTGCGGGACTAGTTACGCGCCGAAATTTGTACGGAAGAAAAATAATAATAACTAGATAAAAAAGTTCGTCAAGACAAACTTTAAGTTGGCTTGAGAAAGCCGGACCAGAAAGTTTGAAAAAGTATGAAAAGTTTAAAAAGTTTGAAAAGTTTAAAAAGTTTGAAAAGTTTAAAAAGTTAAGAAGTTTCAAAAGTTTAAATAGTTTAAGAAGTTTAAGATGTTTTAAGTTTGGATGGTTTTCAGTCTGAAATATTTAGAAGTTTTAAAGTTTGAATGTAGTCTGTCAGATAGATAGATAGATAGACAGATAGACAGATAGATAGTATTGGTCAGATTATCAATCGACAGAAAGATAGATGATTCTAACATTATTACCAAGTTACCAGCATGTTGCTAGTCTGTTTCTAGCATGATTAACAAGTTGTTAGCATGTTTTTAGCATGATTAGCAAAGTTGCTAACATGGTTCTAACATGATTAGCATGTCGCTAGCATGTTTCTAACATTATTAGCAAAGTTGCTAGCATGTTTCTAACATGGTTAGCATGTCGCTAGCATGTTTCTAGCATGATTAGCAAAGTTGCTAGCATGTTTCTAACATGATTAGCAAAGTTGCTAGCATGTTTCTAACATGTCGCTAGCATGTTTCTAGCATGATTAGCATGTCGTTAACATGTTTCTAGCATGATTAGCAAAGTTGCTAGCATGTTTCTAACATGATTAGCATGTCGCTAGCATGTTTCTAGCATGATTAGCAAAGTTGCTAGCATGTTTCTAACATGATTAGCAAAGTTGCTAGCATGTTTCTAGCATGATTAGCATGTCGCTAGCATGTTTCTAGCATGACTAGCATGTCACTAGCATGTTTCTAGCATGATTAGCATGTCGCTAGCATGTTTCTAACATGACTAGCATGTCACTAGCATGTTTCTAGCATGATTAGCATGTCGCTAGCATGTTTATAACATGACTAACATGTAGTTAGCATGTTTCTAGCATGTTTCTAGCATGATTAGCAAAGATGCTAGCATGTTTCTAGCATGATTAGCATGTCGTTAGCATGTTTCTAGCATGATTAGCAAAGTTGCTAGCATGTTTCTACCATGACTAGCATGTCGCTAGCATGTGTCTAGCATGATTAGCATGTCGCTAGCATGTTCCTAGCATGATTAGCAAAGTTGCTAACAGGTTTCTAGCATGATTAGCATGTTGCTAGCATGTTTCTAGCATGATTAGCATGTTGTTAGCCTGTTTCTAGCATGACTAGCATGTCGCTAGCATGTTTCTAGCATGATTAGCATGTCGTTAACATGTTTCTAATGTGATTAGCAAGTTGCTAGCATGTTTATAGCATGATTAGCAAACTTGCTAGCATGTTACTAGCATGATTAGCCAGTTACTAGCATGTTACTAGCATGATTAGCGAAGTTGCTAGCATGTTACTAGCATGATTTGCCAGTTACTAGCATGTTACTAGCATGATTAGCAGGCTACTAGCATGACTCTAGTTTGGCTAGTGATAGATAGATAGATAGATAGATAGATAAGGTTAGATGATAGATAGATAGATAGATAGATAGATAAGGTTAGATGATAGATAGATAGATAGATAGATAGATAGATAGATAGATAGATAGGGTTAGATGATAGATAGATAGATAGATAGATAGATGAGTCTGAATGAGTTTCAATGAGTTTGAATGGATTAGAAATACAGTACATAGAAGGGAAGTTTGATTGAGGCTCAAAGGATTCTGGGGATTTTGACAGTTGGGATTTGAAAAGTGCTGGCTCATTTGAACATTCCGTCAATGTAAGTCTATGGGATTTTTCCCAGTTTTAATCGTCATTTTTAGGAAAACCGTAAGTCCGATCAGTTAGAAAAGATATAGCACACCCGGCCAGATCAGTCTGAAGATCTGGGCTGAGTTTGGAGTTTGTAGAGTTAAAGCTCTAGGACGAGTTAGAGTTAACAGTTTTAGTAAGAAGAATAATAATAACTAGACAGTAAAGTTCGTAGACAAACTTTAAGTTGGCTTGAAAAAGCCTAGCCAGAAAGTTTTAAAAGTTTTAAGGTAAGTTTGACTGTCTTCAGTTTAAAATAGTTTGAAAGATTAAAGTCTGAATATTTTGAAGGCAATACAGTCTATTAGAAAAACAGATAGTGATGGTGTTGCTGTGTGGTTGCTAGGTTACTCAGGGTGGTTGCTAGGGTACCTCAGGTGGTTGCTAGGGTGTTGCTATGTGGTTGCTTGGGTATCCAGGGTGGTTGCTAGGGCAGTTGCTAAGGTGTTGCTAGGCAGTTGCTAGGGTACTCAGGGTGGTTACTAGAGTGTTACTATGTGGTTGCTAGGATACCCGGGTGGTTGCTAAGGTGTTGCTAGGCGGTTGCTAGGGTACTCAGGCTGGTTGCTAAGGTGTTGTTAGGTGGTTGCTAGGGGTGCTGCGCCGCTAGGGTATCCATGGCCGGTTGCTAAGGTGTTGCTAGGCAGTTGCTAGGGTACTCAGGCTGGTTGCTAAGGTGTTACTATGTGGTTGCTAGGGTACTCAGCATGGTTGCTAGGGTGTTGCTACGTGGTTGCTAGGGTATCCAGGCCATTGTGAGATTGTAATAATCTTGACCTCCTGTGTCAGACATGACAGACATGACATACGTCTAGCCTAGACTCATAGGACATGATGTACTGTGTGTTTCTTGAAGGGTGTGATGTTTGATTTCACTTCCCTATTTTACCATATAAATGTTGAAGTCTTTCCTTTAATAAACGCCTTTGAGTGAATTACACCTTTTCTGTGTGTGGTTGTCTCAATGGTCCAGGATCCTGACTCTGCGCTCCATCGCTCAACTAAAATCGAATCTCGGCAGTCAGTGAAGTTAGATATTAAATTCTAACATTCAGTTATGTTTTTTTTTGTGATCTCTAGTAGCTTTTGTTTTTTATAGGCCATGTGTAGCTTTTATTCATATTTCAGTTTTAGTTATTTTAATTCATCAAACAACTAAAATGAGAAATGATCCCTTGTCAACTGAAGCTGAAATAAAAAAAAGTATTTAATGTTAATTTATTTTTCAGTTAACATATATATTATTTAAAATAACATTTTTTTTTCTCATAAGGTTTTACTTTCAGTTTCAACCTCCTTCATTTCCAGTTCAAACTGATTTCATTCAGCGCTGACAGAGCTTTACGTTTCACTCTTTGAAGAAGAGAACTAGAGAAAGACATAAAAACTCAGTAATCAAAGTCTTGATCAGCTGGATCTGATGCCATAAACCAGAAAAACAATCACCAACACCCAGAATCTGCGCAACCTAAATTTATGGCCAAGAGCCGCTACTGCTTTAGTTACAGAAGAAATAATCAGAGAAGCAGGAGATGCTTTTTATACAGTCAAAGACTGTACAATCTGATTACAGCTTCAGTAGAACCACAACAGTGGACAGCGTCTGATGAATAAAAACATCAAACTGAGATCAGCTCAGCCAATAAATGTTAATATCAAGAATATTTGATGACAAATGATTTCTACTCACCATAGACAGAAACTCTGAAAGCTTTTAATGACCGTTTTACACCAACTATCAATAGCACATAATCTCCAGTGTGTTCAGTTGTGATGTTTGTGATGGTCAGAGATCCAGTCTGATTGTCCAGCTTCAGTCTGTCTCTGAATCTCCCTTTAAGAACATCATCAGATACAGTGCTAAATTTTCTCCCCACATCGATATGTGCAATTAAAGTGCTTTCGTTTCCAAATCTCCACTGAATCTGATCATCATCATCATGTATTTCAGTAAGATCAGAGTTTAGAGTGACTGAATCTCCCTCTGTCACTGATAATTCATCTGTATCACCAAACACACACAGAACAAATGGACAAAGGGTTTGTGACAGATTTATATTGTTAAATAACTCAAAAGTGAATTGAATAACATAAAACAAAAGAACATACACAAAAGAAGCAAAGTGTGTGGATTATATATGGTGATTAAAAAATAAAACAGTTAAAACAAATAGTTAACTCACCATAGACACCAAGAATGAAAATTATATTCATATATTTGTTCTCTACTTTATAAAATCCATTATGTTCAGCTGTGATGTTTGTGAGGGTCAGAGATCCAGTTTGTTTGTCCAGCTTCAGTCTGTCTCTGAATCTCCCATCAAGAACATCATCATATACAGTGATTCTGTTGGCCGTTACATTGATTTCAGCTATTAAAGTCTTTTCAATCCAAAACTTCCACTGAATCTCATCATCATTCTTCATTTCAGTAAGACCGGAGTTTAGAGAGACTGACTCTCCCTTCATCACTATCACTGACTGCAGCCCTGTAGTGCCAAAGAGAACACCTGAGAACAGAGTTTTTCACAGATTAAACTTTAAAATCACTTCACGTTGGTTTGATGAAGCTTCATCAAAATACTTCTAATCATTTATAAAATATAAAAATATTGAATAATATTCTGCAGCAGTACAAAGACAAATGATATTAAATAAAGTGAGAAGCAGATTTATATATGGAACAAAAAGTTTTAAGTTATTCAATGCATTTACAGCTATGTTTAGTACACTTATTACAACAACGTACTAAATACATAAACATAAATATTTTTTCCACCACATACATATGACACAACTGTGTAAATCAGGGGTGCTCAACCCTGCTCCTGGAGATCTACCTTCTTGCAGAGTTCAGCTCCAACCCTGATCAAACACACCTGAACCAACTAATTAGGATCTGAAGGAGCACTTGATAATTACAGACAAGTGTGTTTGATCAGGGTGGAACTAAACTCTGCAGGAAGGTAGATCTCCAGAAACAGGGTTGGGCACCCTGGTCTAAATGTTCCTTGTTCAGATGGCTCCACCAAGCCAGTAGTTGGTGATGTCATTTTGTAAAAAGCCAGTTTCCATTGTGATTAGCTTTGCTCCCTATATAGTTTTCCTGCTCTGATTAGTCCACTAATTTCCACCTGTGTCTTGTCAATTGTCTCATTAGTTCTCATTGTTTGGTTCATGTTTTATCTAAGTTCTCAGTTCTCCCTTAAGCCGGTCTAAAACTACAGGATTTTTAGCCAGATTTTGCACCGATTTTCCACTCCCGAGAATCGGAGCAAAAATCTTGTCAAGCACCTTGTTCGGTCCCGATGTTCAGCACAGATTATCTGGTAATGTAAGACGTTCACAGATCGAATCTTGCACCTCCCGATCTACTCTCACACAAATCGGGGTCGCCCCGATCATATCAAATATGATGTTTGATATTCAGGATTTCAAATCGGGATGTTCACGGCTATGATTATGTCAGTACTTTCACAACAGCCAATGTGCAACCGCAAAACAGCTGCTGTACGGTCCATTGGATAGTGGGGATGGAGGAAACTGCTTCTTATGTTTCTGTAGTAACACTGTCTGTATAATAAGTTGAAAACATACCACAACCGCATGGAACAAGGAAAGCTCTGGAGTGAAATCGTCTCTGTTTTCAACATACCGGGTGAGTGCATAATGCTGCTAGCAGGCTAACTAACATTTGTAAACATTAGTTGCTGAAATGACGATCTGTTGCTTAAAATTACGTGAGGCACTCCCTCCGTCATGATAATCTTAATAATATTTGGCGGTGTGTGATGCGCCCCCATTTTTTTACCTTGTAGTGTGTACATGTTTAAGATTTCAGGGAAGATAATCTGCAATGATTCTCCTTATGTGTACTGCAACCAGATTTCATAATGTTGTTTTAGCAGCATTTTCCTTTTTTTGTTCCTTTCCTTGAGCAGGATGACACTTTGTGTTTTCTACCTCGCCGGCCTGAGCAAGTGGACCAGGGCACGGCTCTCAGGGAATGGTCCCCGGGAGAATTTCCGCTTTTGTGGAGTAGGTGCTGGAGAAAAATGGACTCTCCATCTGCCCCACTGAGGAGGACATCTGCAGCTCCACTCCCAAACCAGAGAACAGCTAGCTATCATCCTGCGGCACGGAGCAAGTGCATGACTCCACTGCAGATGAAGAACCCGAGCCTGCCGTTACACGTGAGCCTTTGTGACTTTTGTGTTCTGTTGCGCGAGGTTGCACCTTCCCGGGAGGGGGCAAACTGTAACATGTCTAGTCCCTTTCCATTGTATTTTGCTTTGCTCCCCATGAACTAATTTTTTCTGTTCTGATTAGATCATTTGTTTATCAATTAAGAAAAGCAGTCATTTTATTATAGCAGTACGTGTCTGTTTTAGATAGAATTAAGTAGGGGGAGATTCTCTCTATATACTTTTAGGTCATAAAGGCCGTAAAGTCTAGCAGAGGTGTCCTGTTTGCCATAGTAACCAGGGGCCTCGTGGGCCATTGAGATGTCCCGGCACCCAGTGTGGTGGATTGGGTGAGGGGGTCTGTGATTATTTGTTAATAATGAATAATTGATTTGGTGAATCAAATGAACAATTGTGTGCCCAAATGCTACATGTGTTTAAAGCATATTAGCGCATGTTAGGGCTGAGTGATATGACAATACATATTGCGGCGATGATATGAAGTGTGAATTGACAGAATTTTTTCTAAAAGTTATTGGTTGTTTAATAGTAGGCCTAGCATGGTGTATTTTTATTTGTTTTGTTCATAATAGTTCTATGCTTATTATAAAAGTGAGTTTGTTGTTTTGTACTGTGTTGTTGTTGTCCATTCAAGCAACCCAGCAAAATTCCTGAAGCCCAGATCAGGCCCACACCAGAAACATTATTTGGCACACATAATGCATGGAATGATGGCACTTGGGCAGTCAGCTCCTGTTTGCCAGATTTGGGCCACAAACAAGCTATAGGAAGGCTGCATATCAGGCATGAACTGGCCAAACTGGGCAGAGTTGCTGCTGGCTTAGATCCAACACCTTGATCCGGCCCATATATGGTTTGGAATAATGGCATTTGGGCAGTTTGGTTGCTTATTAGCATGCATATTACTAGAATATTAGCCATTTATTAGTACTAATTAAGCACATATTAATGCCTTATTCTGCATGACCTTATTCTACATCCCTAATCCTACCCAATACCTAAACTTGACAACTATCTTACTAACTATTAATAAGCAGCAAATTAGGAATTTATTGAGGGAAAAGTCATAGTGTGACATAGTCATAGTCATGAAGTATTACCGATAAATATTTAAAGACTAATTCCAAGATTTTAAAAACAGTTCTTTACAAGTTTGGACCTAAATGCTTCTCACTCACACTCTACCTCCATAATAAGTCTGTAAGTAAGAGCTAGCATTATAGTGTACTTATGTTTTTTTATGCTGCACATAGTACATAAAATACACATAAAAAACTGTAATTAAAATCATGTTTCAGAAAATAAATTGCTTTAGCCTTCTTAAGACTCATATCCAGATCAGCCTGCAACACTTAACTGCGTTGCATCCTAATAAAAACAGCCAAATTCAATTCTAAATATTCTAAAATATTTAGGCCATATTTACAGTTTCAAACGTACATTTAAAATTTCCAGCGTCAAGTGCTACATCCAAACCAGAAGTGGCCCTCATCTGTTTTATGATATACGGGGCATATTTGCCATGTTAAATGTGGGACAAGTTAGGCTTATACACTGATTAGCCAGTGCTGACTGGGCCCAAATTATTATTATTTGGGCAATATTTGTAACTTTATATGCGGGCCACTGTAGGCTCACAGCCACATTAGCCAGTGCTTGCTGTGCCATATCTTTGCCAAAACTGGCCCAGATACATTTTAGAATAACTGGGCCACATTTGCTGAAACATATGTGGACCACATTTGGTTTACACCCTGACTAACCTTTGTCGATTGTGTCACTTTTTTTTAAAAAAGGTGGCCCACATTTGGTTGGCACTATTTGGGCCATATTCACTATTTACCACAATGACACTTTAGGGTCACATTCAGATTACACATTGCCCTGAACACCACATATTGGCCTAAAGGCCCACATTTGATTTGATACATTTGGGGCATTTTTAAACAGGAGACATACAAAATGTGCAGGACAGGTTTGAGAACCGCTGGGGTAAGGAGTATCAACAACTTGAACTTTCGGTTTCATAACAGCTGAACTGAGTTTGTTCGATCAGTTCTGAGTAGGCTGACCCAAGTTAAGCGCATGCACCACAACTATGAGAAGCCATAATCAATGATCAATTGGTCTCCGAAATTATGATTCACCATGGCAACAGTGCCCAACAAAAAGACATACTTTGGAATCAATACGTACTGTCCGTTTAATTCTAAATAATTGTTATAATTTCAGAGTAAAAAAATAAATAAATAACTGATAGAATTGTAAGTTATTGAACTAATATTTATTTTCATAGTATCACGTGCAGAGGAGAAAAAAAAAAAGCTATTTTGCTAATTATCTGCCAGTGGGGTAAGATAAATAATCTTGTTTTAAGTAAAATGCACTTAATATTTAGATTTTTTTCCTGAGGAAACTCTGGGTTTACTTAAGAAAACCTGCTCCTGATCAGGGGTGCATTTCCCAAAAGCAACTATCGCAAGTCCCGTTGTTACCAATAGAGTTCAGTGGAACTAACGTCCATAAGTTAGCTAATGATGCTGCTGGGAAACACATCCCAGGTTAGGTTCACAGAGTAAGTTGCCATGCTGACTCTGAGTTTACATTATCTCTCATTCAGAAATGGGCTTGACTTACCTTGCTCTCTCTGTATTGACATACCTCCCATTGTGAAATGGAAAACTCAGAGTTTCCCTCATTTCAGGGTGAACATATAAAATTTCTGAAATGGGCCTGAGATGCAACGGACATAACCAGAAATCATGTAAACAAAACTCATACACAGGAAACTAAGTTAAAACAAGTGCAAACCTACCCAAATAATGCCTAACTTTTATCCTCTAACCAAATTAACCAGTAATTGATTACATGGTACAAAAATGGAAACAACTGAAGGCATAAAAACGTATTTCAAACTCACCAAACAGACGCCACAAAAACAAACAGAACAAAACACAGTGAAACATCTTCAACACTTTTAGTCCATAGATATGAAATGGCGAACTCTGAAAAACTGGTTCAGTAATAAAATTACAAATGAGCTGATGTGAAGCTGCTGTGTAAGAGTCACGTAAAAATACACCTTCATCCAAATTAACAACACATCTTTAAGTGTTAATGCATGTGACCGTCTAGCTCTTTTTTTTTTTTTTTTTTTGATTAATTCACTTCCTCTCAAGCTCCAGTAGGCGCAACATCCTTTAGATCAATGATGTCATTTTCAACAGAAATAAACTGACCCATAAAACACATTAAACTCACCAACCAGGCATACAAAACAAACAGAAGAAAAATCTGTGAAATATCTTCAAAGGTTTCAGCCCACAAATATGAAAATACAAACTGGTTCTGTCAAAGAAAAACACGGATATAGTTGCAGGTACAACTCAGTAGTAGTCTCAAAAACACAGCCGGGCAGAAGGCCGGGAGCAGAGAGGGATAAGGCGTGGAAAGGCAGACACAGACTTCCTGGTAGTGCAGAGCTTGCGTGCTGAAACCCGCGAATGGGGAGAACAGAGTCCTAAGCGATCAGTGCTGACAAAGCGTGAGGAAGACAGAGCATCAGTGCTGGCGTGTCAAGTCAGTGTGCTCCCTGTTGATTGTGCTGAAAGGGGCAGGAGTAGAGCTGGAACATGCGGCTCCCGGTAGTAACCAGGGCAGGAACTGGGGAACAGGGGATCTGGAGAAATGAAAGAGCAGAGGGATAAGAACAGAAGTCAAATAGCAGAAACTAAACTGTATTTGGAGTCTGGGGAAACCTCTGCTGAGACATAACTGGACATGAGCAGAGCATAGCATGATCACACAACAACAGGTCAGACACAAAGACTACATGTGAGGAGCTTAAATAGAGGGAGAAATGGTGACTAACTGGTCACAGGTGTGACAGCAGCTAAGGTAGTAAATGAGATAATGATGGGGAGGGGAACCACAAGCGAGCACATGGCAAACTGTCAAAACACACATGGTCCTGACAACAAACACATACAAGACAAAAACAATAACCCACCAGTCAGACCGAAGTCATGACAGGTTTAGTAATAAAATGACTAATGTGTTCATTGAAGCTGCTCTGTGGTACAATGAAGTGAAACCTCACCAAAATCTAAACTAACTGCACATCTTTAAGTTTCAAAAGACATGACCATCTAGCACTTTTTTTTCTAAATAATTCATACTTTTAGCTCCAGTAGGCCTAATCTTCCTGTAGATCAATTACATAATTTGTAACTAAAATAAACTGTTCTCAAAGTGTTTCTGGTATTTTAGCGCGATTATTATCAACAGCTACAAAAAAAATAAATATATATATATGTGTGTATATATATATTGTGACAAGTGGTGGAGAATGCGGGCATGGGCGGAGCTTAGACAGCGCAGTGGGAATCACCTGATGACGTCATCCCCTCTCGCTCGAAAAAGAAGTCAATGGAGATTCGGACCCGGAGGACGGAGAGACGACGGTGACGGCCTCCCAGCCGCTAAAGGGGTAAGTGACTTGTTTCATTTAATATCACTTACCCTGCGGTTGGTTGAGGCTGTCGACTAAATTCCGGTTTCTCTGTCCCCGGTCCGGTGGCGTTGCGAGAGGGAGTCGCCCGGAGAGGAATCCCCGCCCACTCCGACCGCTGGAGCCTGGTTGAGGAAGGTAGCACTCCTGCGTGGGCGGCGACCGGATGACGGGGATGTCGCTTGGGGGGGGGAATGTGACGAGTCGGCTGCCTCCCCCCTAACTATCAGCTTCACCCCGTCGGTAATCGCCGCCCTTCACCAGGCTCCCGACGGGAGTGGGCGTGTGGGAGGAGGAGGGGCGCTGAAACATCCAGGTCTGGCGGCGTGTGATGAGGCACACCTGTTGTGAATGAAGCCTCATCACCGCCGCTGTTAAAATGCCGAGCGCGCCTCTCCTCAGGAGACCGGTCTCTTCCCCGTGCATGCATGCTGGTGTCCTCGTGGGTCCAGGAAGGGGTGAAGAGGGAACCAGCGCCGCAGGACGAGTTGCCGGACCCCGCGGGTCCGGATGAGGACCGCACCCGTAACGGCTGACGGGCCAGGATGCCGGGCCGTGTTATCCCCCAGAAGCGCCGCGTAGGTGGAGGAGGACGATGCCGCTAGAGAAGCCGCCGCCCCTCGCACCCCCGGACCTGAGCGGGGAGCGCGTGCGGCCGCCGGACTCCGCCCCTTTCCTGGACCCTTCCCTTCGGAACACTACCCCTCCTTCACGGAACCCCGTCACTTCGAGGACACCAGATCCCCCTTTTATTTTGGACACTTTTTCCCCCTTTTTGGACACTTTGGTTTATTGTTTAATAAAAGCCTCTCCGAGGCCTGATGTCACACCCACTGTGTCTGTCGCTTTGCTCCGCCCCCGTGACAATATATATATTTAACATTGCTTACGCCCTGTCCACAGCCACTGACTGACAATCCTGGATTGCCATAGTTTCTGCACTCAGCCAGTTGTCTGTGGCTTGTCGTCCATTTTCTCTGCACTCAATTTGGATGTAAGACCTGAACGTGAGTGTCTTCATTTCAGACTTCCCTGTGTTGTTGAGTCAATCGCACCGATGACAGGCCAGCGTGGCACAAACTGTGTAACTGTCACGGGTATGTCGTTGTGTGCGGGGAATAACGCAGGAGGAGAGCGGAGGTCCAATAAGTGCAGTTTATTTATATAATCCACAGAGAACAAACTTAGGGAAACACAGGGAACCAGCAACCACGACAACCAATAAACGTGAAGACAATATAATCACCGACAATGACTAGTGGAACAAACAAACCTTAAATATACAGAAACAGGGGAGTGGTCACAAACAAGCAAACGAGGGGAAGTACAAATATGGGCAAGACTAAACCAAATGAAACAAAACCTAAGGGGGGGAAACACAGACTAAACCAAATACACTAGAAACAGAAGGGAAAAACACTAGGAAAAACAATACAAAACTGAACACAATCCTGACAGTAACATTGTGCTGTTTCGTCCCACTTTTGGTGTGTTTGGCTTTCCATATGTATGGCTGAACACCAGTTCTCTCGCTCTCAGTCAAGTTGCTTCTACCAACTGTTTATTGCTGTAGGTATGCAAAGCAGAGATGTATACGCTACGCCCTCTTCTAAAGAAAAATCATGGATGGTGTGTTATATGTGTATCATAAGCCAATGAGTTTAGCAATATCACACAACATAGTAAGAGAGTTGATTTTCCCCTAATATTTCTACTATTGATATTGTTATTGATTTTATACAACAGTACAATAAACAATGTATTAATACTGTATTGCATTTTACAAACAATATTGTCACTATTGTCTGTTTTTGTGTAATTTCACCAACCGAAACATTACCTATAAAGCCTTAGCAGAACCATTGTTTGTCTCTGATCAACACACCGCAGTGATACTTGACGTGCCTACTTTTGAAAGTCTACATTTAGATTATTTGACATTAAATGCATCATATAAGTCACTTTGGAATAAATCACAGTATGTATCATGCAATGGTTGCGTTAAACGCTAACATTGTCCATCATTTTGATGGACAGGGTCGTAAAAATTCTGTCCTAATCTATTATTTTCATATTCATATTTTCATAATTTTCACATTTTAATTGTAATAACACATTTAATTGGTTTTATTTTTGTTAACATTTTCATTTTTACTTATGAACCTACAGGACGATATAGGCTTATGCATTTATTTTGAAGAGAACTGATGAGACTGCGTATTTTTTCATGTTCAACACCAGACCCCGCAGAGACAGCAATTTTAATATTAGTATAAAATATAAAAAGATTATAATTTTAATGAACCGATATTGGATCATTAAAATTATTATTGGTAAATCCAAATCAATCTTTTGGTCTATGCTGTTTTCAGTTGGTGAATGAACAATAACATAGTGTGCCTCCCATCCAATAAATTGCAATATGCTAAGCTTTGTGTTACTTTTGATATGAAACAAAGTCTCCGATTTTAAATCTATCTATTTCATTATGAAATTTAAGCAATAAATACCATTTTGGCCGTTTGGCTCTTCAGACAGATCCGACTCGTTGCTATATCTTTTTTAACTGATCCGACTTACAGTTTTCATAAAATTAAAGATTAAAAATCATAAAAATCCTATAGACTTACAGTGATGGAATGTTTAAATGAGCCAACACTATTCAAACTCCAACTGTGAAAATTCAAACTTAAACTCCCAGAATTCCTTGAGACTAAATCAAGACTTCCCTTCTATGTACTATTTCTAATCAATTCAATCTTCCATTCTAATATTTCTAATCTATTTATCTATCTAGCCAAGCCTAGCAACTAGAATCATGCTAGTGATGATAATAACTTGCCAATCATGCTAGCAACATGCTATTAACATGCTAATCATGCTAATATCATGCTAGTAACTTGCTAATCATGTTTGAAACATGCTAGGAACTTGCTAATCATGCTAAAATCATGCTAGTAATTTGCTAATCATGCCAGAAAAATGCTAGTGACATGCTAGGAACTTGCTAATCAAGCTAGAAACATGTTAGCAACTTGTTAATCATACTAGAATCATTGCTAGTAACTTGCCAATCATGCTTGAAACATGCTAGTAACTTGTTAATCGTGCTAGAATCATGCATTTTTACATTAAACTGACAGAGTTTTTACACCTCCTGAACAATGTTAGGTAGCAAACAACAAAAAGAATGCAAACTCAATATACTTTAACTTACATAGACACAAAAACATTGCTCATATTGTCTAACTCCTTTGACATGTATTCCAATAATACATTATGAACAAGCTCCACCAACAGCCCTGGTGAAAAAACCAGCATATGCTGGTAGGTATGTTTTGATGCTGGAATGCTGGTTAGGTAGGTTTTGATGCTGGTTTAAGCTGGTCCTTTGCTGGTTTATGCTGGTCCTTAGCTGGTTTATGCTAAGCCTACCAGCATATGCTGGTTTTTTCACCAGGGAGGAGATTCTACATTAGCTGTAGTTGATTATAAAGCTGCTTTTTGAGTATGAGATACTCAAGAGATTTACGGCTTGAGGACCAAGTTCTGGTGGGACAAGAAAAGACTAACAACAAACTGACAACTTCATTCAGCCAACTGTTATACATTATTGTGTCCAAAAACAGAAATTCTGTGTTCATAATATTAAATAAATACCTTGTTTGTGTCAAATGCAAATAACACCCAGCTGAATAACAAAAGCAATCAGACAGAACTAGTGTGGTTCGGTACCTCTGTGATGTTGGCACCCCATAAAAAGAAATAATCACCAAAACTATGCCATTCGTTTGTGTTACATTTGTGCTGATTTGTGCTGCAAAAACGAACGTTTGTGCTGGTTTGGTGTTTGAGATATTAAACATTATTTTTTTTGACCGTGAAGTCATTTTCCACCCCATGTTGCCCAAATCGCTCCAAACCAGCGCAGTATCTGTTTTCCTTCCCTAGATATAACCAAAATATTTTCGGGGCTGTGACCTCACTCTCCACACCAGTTCATCTAAATCACACAAAACTGGTGTCATTCGTTTGTGCTTAATTTTTGCCGGTTTGTGCCATTGAAATGAACGATATATTTCCCCTTCTTAGAAATAACAAAAACAAGTCGGGGCAGTAATAAATAAATGTAATAAAACATGGAGAGACTCTTGAACCTTAGCAAATGGATACAGAAGTAAAGTGAGAAACTGGATTTCTGAAAAATCTGAAAAAAAAAAAATTAAAGGAGATAGTGCTTATGTTTTACTGTATTCTTATTCAGCCAGTAGAATAGCTTCAGTATTAGATATGTCTAATATATACAAAAATATTAGCAACCTTACACTACTTTAAATGTGATTTGAGGTGATTTTGATGATTGGCCTTTTATTGTGGCCAGCCTAAGGCACACCTGTGCAATAATCATGCTGTCTAATCAGCATCTTGATATGCCACACCTGTGAGGTGGGTGGATTATCTCGGCAAAGGAGAAGTGCTCACTAACACAGATTTTGAAAGAAATAGGCCTTTGTGTACATAGAAAATAGTCTTAGATCTTTGAGTTCAGCTCAAGAAAAATGTGGGCAAAAACATTTATAATGCATTTATAATTTTGGTCAGTGTACATCAGTATTTATCATTTACTTTAACAAACACATTTACTTGAAACCGTTATTGAGAGAATATATTGCTGTTTGTTCTCAAGTAATCTTCTAGAGTGGAAATCAGCCACCTAAAATAAACACATATGTATGAGAATGTGAGTATACAAAAACATTAAAATGAATTAAGATTAATAAATAATAAGATAAACAGTTTTATGAGAAATTATATTATCAGTGAGGTACCTTATGTGTGAATATGTGCTTGATGTAGTTCATAAAACAGCACAATAACAGTAGCCACGCCCACCAGAGCTGAGAGGACCAATTGGATCATAGCTTCAGTAGAACCACAACAGTGGACAGAGTCTGAGGAATAAAAACATCAAACTCAGTCAGATCAGCTCAGTCAATAAACACTAACTAATTTCAGTAGTGCTGCCGTACCTGAACATGTGTGACAGGGTTTGCTGATGTCCAGATGTTGAGTCTGGTTGCTGATGGGATTGTTGATCACACAGCTGTAGGTGTTTTTATCCTGATATTCCACCTCCAGAGGTAGAGAGAGACTGATGCTGAGATCAGACACACTGATGCTGGACAATAAACTGTTTCCTTTGTACCAGGAGAGAGTCACATCACTCACATTCACCACTGAACACAGGAGCACACATCTGGACACTGATGATAATGATGTTGATGTCATCGACGATGATGATGAACAGCAGTAACTGGTGATGACAGGAACAGGCAGACAAGCTGAAAATATAGAATAAACTGGTATGTATCTGGTATGTTTTTAGCTTTTGTGAAAGGATCAGTGGTCCATCTGTGTAGATCATCAACAATGCATGATAGGCAACAACCCTATTGACCAGTGACCTGTCACACTTTTCTCAATTGTTTATAAATTCACTTTATTTCACTGTGAAGATGTGTTTGTGTGGCGTGGAAGAACATGAGGTTCTCATTAAGAGGAGAGAAATGAAGAAACTATTCATCCACAAACTGACAAAAACACTGATACAATTAATCTAATAATACACACTCCAAAGCAGAAGCTGTTTGTCAACCAAAAGATCAAACTGCATTTATGTATAGAGCAGATTTAATTCTGACTCACAGACAAAGCTGATCACACTACATTGAGTCAATTTATCATTATTGTCAGTGCTGCTACAACAAAGTTAAACATTAAATGTTAAGGAGAACAGTAACTTGTAAAAAAATAAAGGACCACTTTAAAAAGGGGAACTTTTATTTTTTTATTTTTTAAGTGTGTTCATCCAATAAACACATGTTCCTGAATGAGTGTGGTTTTATAGCTCAAAAAGAAAGTGCATAAATGAATGTGTGATCTTTAATGACTCAGTGGTTTGTTCATTTTATTGAATAATTATCCTTGTAAAAATACTTAATAAATTATAAAGCTGGCAGCACAATTGGCAGTGTTATTATTGTGACTCACCATAGACGGTAACATTGAATCTGTTCATGGTTGGTTTTATGCCTTTGATGATAATTTGATAAAGTCCAGAGTCTGTGGTTCTGGCATTTTTGATGGTCAGAAATCCAGTCTGATGATCCAGCTTCAGTCTGTCTCTGAATCTCCCATCAAGAACATTATTGTATGTGTGAAATCTTCCAGCTTCTTTATTGATATGAGCTATACGAGTCTCTGGATGTCCAAACGTCCATGTTATCAGATCCTCTGAATGTATTTCAGTAACACCAGATTCTAGAGTGACAGAATCTCCCTCCATCACTGGCACTGACTTCACTTCATCTGAATCAGAAAATACACCTGAAGAAAAACAATAGAAATTAAAGACTTTTAAATAACCTAATGATAGTTTACAAAAGTAAACAGTTTGATATTAAAAATGAATAACATTAAAACATTTTTTTTTTTTTGTACTGTATGTTTGTGGTGATTTAAAGAAAACAATAATAAAACTCTGATTTATTTTTTGTAGCAACTGATGTTGATTTGACCTCCACACAACCTCATATACAAAACACCTTTACTTCAGATGAGAATCATGTCACAAAAGAAACTAAAGCTGCTGCTGTTTGAGCTTCAGTGTTAGTGTTAGGGCTGTCAAAAATAATGTGTTGATTATTTATTTATTTATTTTTCATGTTTACACATTAAAAATAATCAGTTTTCGTGTTGATGTCTTTTATTATTATTATTGTTATTATTATTATTATTGTTGTTGTTTTGTTGTTGTTGTTATTTATGATTTATTTATTTATGTATTTTTCATTTTAACACGTTAAAAATAATCAATTTTCTCCTTTGGCTAGTGTTACAGTGGACTAATAAAAACACGTTATTAAGCATGATAAGATGCAAAAGACAAGAGGTAGTGGTGCACTGTCTGAGAAGCAGCTCTCAAGTAAGACATGTTCCTGGATCAACATTTCTGTCCAAAAATGTAGGCCTAACCCTGTCCTCACCACTAAACCGTCTCGGTTACGTATGGTAACCCTCGTTCCCTGATGAAGGGAACGTAGACGTTGTGTCGAGTGTACTCTTGGGAGCCCAAACACCTCTGACAACATTGCGAAAAGGCCAATGAAATTGGGTGTGCAGATTTTGGATAGCTGGCCACGACCCGGACATCCGGGTATAAATAGGGCAGCGCGGGATCTGCTCACTCATTCTGTTCTGAGGAGTCGAGAAGCATCTCAACCCACTCAGAGGCAGTCTGGAGCCATGGCATGAAGGACACAACGTCTCCATTCCCTCCATCAGGGAACGAGGGTTACCATATGCAACCGAGACTTTCCCTATCTGTCTGGTAATAAATGGAACTGGCCTGGAAGACCATACAGATCGCATCCACAAGCCAGTGGGAGATCCTTCATTTGGACACAGCCTTCCTCTGCTGCTGTACTCCAAAACAGACAAAGAGCTCAACATAAATGCTCAGGGCATGGACTGGGCATAGCAAGGATAGGTTGGGGTCACCTTCCTGGGAAGGGATAGTTTGCAAGGTCACCACCTGATCTCTGAAGGGAGTGGTGGTACCTTGGGCACGTATCCAGGCCGGAATCTCAGGACAACATGAGAGTCTGCTGGCCCCAATTTTAGGCACGAATCATTGACGGAGAGGGTTTGAAGATCTCTCAATCTTTTAACAGAAGTGAGCCGCAGTCAGGAGGGCCATCTTCAAAGAGAGGACACTGAGATCGACTAACTGAAGGGGCTCAAATGGATCTTGCTGTAAGGCCTGGAGGACCACAGGGAGATCCCAAAAGGGGATGAGGTGCAGCCTGGGAGGGTTTAACCTCCAGAAATCTGAGAATCTGCACCTCTGAGAAATCTAATGAACAAATCGTGCTTCCCCACCGATCTGCCTTCCATCAAGCCATGATTGGCTGGTATGGCCGCCACATGAACCTTGAGTGGCCTCCTTGGAGGAAGGATAGCACAGATTCAATGCCACATCTCCGTGGGTCCTTCCCTTGGGAAGAACACCAATTCACAAAAATGTGCCATTTTAGGTCATACAGCTGCCTAGTGAAGGGGGCTCTGGCCTGTATAAGGGTGTTTACCACGGCAGGTGGAAGGTCTCTGTAGTCCTCCTGGTCGCGTCCAGGGACCAAAGATGGAGGTTCCAAAGATCTGGCCGCGGGTGGCAGATTGTGCCCTTCCCCTGGGAAAGGAGGTCCTTCCTCAGAGAAATGCCCCAGGGAGGGATTGACGATAGTAGCACAAGCTCACTGAGGGAAACACATACTTGTGCAGGTCCCTCGGCCAGCTGTGTGCTAGTGCATCTGTACCGAGGGGGGCCTCTGTCAGACCGTACCACAAGTGGTAATGAGTGGATTCCGGTGAGGCAAAGAGATCTTCTTGTGCCTGGCCAAACCGACTCCAAATCAGCTGGACTGTCTGAGGTTGGAGCCTCCACTCGCCTCGAAACTTGTTGTGAGAGAGAATCGCCCACATGATTGAGTTTGCCAGGAATGTAAGTAGCACGTAGAGACATGAGTTTGTGCTGGCTCCAGAGTAGGAGATGGCGGGCCAGTTGTGACATGTGAAGGGAGCGTACACTGCCCTAGTGATTGATGTATGCCACAGTCGCTGTGTTGTATGTATGGATCAACACATGCTTGCCCTGAATCAAGGGTCGGAACGTCTTCAGAGCCAGAAGCATTGTCAGCTACTCCAGGCAGCTGATATGCCAAAGCAGCCGAGGGCCTGCCCAGACCCCCAAGGCTGCATGCCCGTTGCACACGGGGCCAGCCTGTCTTGGAAGCATCTGATTTCATAATTGAGAATGCGAATGCCCACTTCCCTGAGAGGGGCAGCCTCCATGACCTTTGTAAAAACGTGAGGCAACAGGGATAGGCCGAAGGGGATAACCTTGTACTGATAAGCCTGACCTTCAAAGGCAAACCACAGGAACAGCCTGTGTCTTGGAAGGATAGAGACATGAAAGTACGCGTCCCTCAGGTCTATTGCCACAAACCAATCTTGAACCCTGACACACGTGAGGATATGTTTGAGGGTTAACATTTTGAATGGGAGCTTGTGAAGGGCCCAATTCAAAACCCTTAGATCTAGGATTGGTCTGAGCCCACCACCCTTCTTGGGTACAATGAACCCAAGAAGAACCCAATAAAACCCTTTCTTCATTTCGGCTGAGGGGACATTCTCTATCGCATCCTTCGCCAGAAGGACTGCGATCTCGGCCCGGAGAACCAAAGCATTCTCGCCTCGGACTGGGTGAAGAGAATGCCACAATAACTGGGCGGGCGTCTTACGAATTGAATCACATAGCCAAGTCGAATGGTCCTGAGAAGCCAGTGAGAGGGATTGGGGAGGTTCAGCCAATGTAAAAAAACTCTCCTTTAGGGGTCTCAAGGGAGTTACACCCGACAATCAACATGAGAGATGGGAGCGTTGAGAAAGCGAACCTTCTCAGCATCTCGCATCTCAGCCAGCTTTAGCCACAGGTGGCGCTCCTGGACCACCATTGTGGACATCGTCCTCCCCAGAGCCGGTCGCAGAAGGCAGTCCCTGCAACAGCTCTGGGTCAGGAACACCCTCGTGCAGATCTTTCATTACATTTGCTTGGTAGACCTGCAGGATCGCCATAGCATGCAAGGTGGACGCAGCTTGTCCAGAAGCCATGTAAGCCTTCACCATGAGTGACGAAGAGAACTTACAAGCCCTGCATGGGAGTCTCCAGGTGGCGGCGTTTTGCGGGCAGAGATGCATCGCAACCACTGTCTCCACCTGGGAAACCTGTTTGTGTAGACAAACTATCAAATATGCCCGAAAGCTCGACCGGTGTGCACAAGGGGCAAGAGCACTCTCCTCCGGCTCTCCTTTAACACACATCACTGCGGCCTCGTACCTGGAAGCAGAAGGACCGGAGCGGTAAGCAGTTGAAGTGAGCCACGGCTTCTTAACAAAGAACGCGGCTCTCGAGCAGAGCATTCTGAAGGGCATGTCCTCACAAGCCTGACATCCACCCTCAGTGAACACTGCTTCAGCGTGGTCACGGCCTAAACAGTGAACACAGCGATTGTGCCAAATGTTAGGGGCAAGGTAGAAACCGCAACCAGAAGGACACGAATGGAAGGGCATGTTGTAAACACACAATCCGACCGTGTAGCTCTTTTAGAGAAAATTTGCTCTTTCAGAGGAGAATCTTCTCTTCTAGATCGCTGTCGAAGCACCCAGGGGAACTCTCACAACACTTAGTTTTGTTAAAGAAGAGAGAGTTGCCCATGCCGTAGATCCAACGACGAAGAGGTGAATGATGCCACTTCTCACACAGAGACCTCAGCGCATGTGGACAGCCGAACGTGCAAACTTTCAAACTATACTCCATTTGATAATCATCTTCGTCCAGTGTCTGCACTATTTCTTGCCAGAAGTTATGACCGATAACACTGCCTTTATAGTCGTTTAAACTAGAGTTGTGGATATCTCTTAATCCTCTCACATGAGCGCTTGTCAATGCTGCCATCTTTTAATGTTGTTGTCTCCAGTAGATCAATGTTGTTAAGTGTCTTCCTTTTCTTTTTTGGCTGTGAAACAACAGCCCGGGCCAGTGTCGCCAGCTTGTGGAAAAAGCTAATTAATGCAAAAACTATTTGAGGCCAATTTAAGGGCCAGATGAAGATGATTGGTGGACCGCTAATTGAATAGCCCTTTTAAAACATTAAAAAGTCTTTGTGTTTCTGTATGTAGAGTAAAATTGTGGAGCATATTAGGGTTTAGTGCTCAAGCAATGCTCAAACATGACCCAGTTCAAAAAGCAGTATAAATGTATGGTTTTCAGAATGCATATAGAGCAAAAACAGATTTGACTATGTGTTCATACAGATTATTTAGTCATTGTTTTTATTTATGTTTTGTTTTCTATATATAAATATATGTGGTAAATTGTAAAGAATGTATTAAGATAACATTTTCATGACTAGGGGATTTCAGGACTGAAAACACACCAGAAAAGGAACAGAAAAGGGGCTGGAAAAACATACTAGGTCAAAAGAGCTCACCACATGCATGGCGCTGTTGATGGACAAAGATCACAGAGTCAAGAAAAGTGTGAAGATATCTATTTTAAATATGGATCAACTTCAATGAAATTGCTCAAGCATAATTAGTTGAGTTTCTCTGTGCAATCAGCTGATATTTAAAAGAAACCAAGACTCATTTAGTTGAGCATACAGGACTGGTGTGATAAGTGACAGAACCACACTTTAGCTTCATTGCAGTTATGGTACATAAGGTACTGAAGTTTCTTGACTAAACAAAATACTTCAAGCACAAAACACTGATTTATTTACAGCCATTAAGTTTGTAAATTGTGCAGCTGATTGTGTTCAAAACATTTGGTCAGAGGAAGAGTTTAAAGAGCTTTGGAGAATGATCTGGTCCAACTGAAACCAGACCAAACAAAAGAAAGACAACATATGACGAGTAAGAACTTACTTTGCATTACTCTGTTGAGGAAACCGTATTCAGTGATATGCTGATGTCTCCAGTTTTACTGTTTTTAATTATATGGATATGGACATGCACCCGCTGTGATTCATCTCTGTGTCTGCAGTGGATGTTGTTGTGCACTGTATAGCAATTGTTTCCAGTATTACATGTTTAGAAATTTAATCAGTACTGGCCTGTATCAGTGAATGTTAATCCACTCTGACTAATTTAACCAGTTGTAACGAGTGAAAATGTTGTGGCTCCTTTAAGAGCAGAGTTCCGTTCTGTGCACAGTCTGCAGCCATATGCCACAAGTACCGCATGTGTGCGGGTGCGATGGTTTTACTTTTAATTTCTGTTGCTCATTTAAATTGTCTTCTTTTAATAAGTAACGCTGTTGCCAGGAGAACAAAGCTCAAGATGTGGAATGCGACCTGTGTGCAATTTGGCTTATTTCTGCTGCAACTTGAGTTAAACGAGCTATCCTTTAGCCTCTACTCAGCGTGTTACACAGTAATTTATTACACAGTACCAGAACAGAATCAACTGAAGCCATAAAAAACACATTTCAGACTCACCATCAAGATGCCAGAAACACAAACAGAACAGAACAGTCCAAAACATCTCCAACTGTTTCAGTCCACAAATCATACAGAAAGACAAACTCTTCAAAACTGGTTCAGTAATAAAGATGAGCAAATTATCTTATGTGAAACTGCTCTGTGGTAAAATGAAGTGAAACTCCACCTTCACCTACAATAACTGTTCATCATTAAGTGTTAATGCATGTGACCATCTAGCACTTTGCTGAATATTTCACACTTTGAACATTGTCACTTTGACAACTTCCTGTACATCAATGGTGTCATTTTCAACAGTAATAAACTGACCTACTGCGTAACATGTGAAAAGTGTCTTAAAGCAGCCGTTTGATCTTGTCATGAGATCCTGAGAGTGGCAACTCAATTGAACTCGAGTTCCAGACACTATTGTGTCCAAAAAAGGGTAATCAGACTACACACATTTAAAGATTTTATTGTTGACTGTCGGAGGAAATGGGGGCCAATGGTTTGTGTTTATGTTCTCAAAATATATAACTATAAAACTCACAAAGTATATTATTATTATTATTATTAATATTATAACGTCTCCCAAATCAGCATTTTCTCAGGTAAAAGGAGATACTAGAATTTGTTGTTTTATTATTGTGGATAAAACTAATTAGCTTAATAATAATGTAAACATTTACAAGTGATATTTTAGTAATGTAAATATTTATATGATGTGCACTGCAAAACTATTACACATATAGTTAGTATTCCTCCAGGAGGCACTCAACATAATAAATGTAATAAAACATGGAGAGACTATTGAACCTCAGAGTGACAAAACTTTATTTATAAACTGGATTTCTGAAAAATCTGAGTCTAAAAATGCAAGGAAAAAGTGCTTATGTTTTACCGTATTCTTATTTAGCCAGTAAAGCTTCAGTATTAGAGATGTCTGAAATATACAGTAACAACACTACACTACCTATAAAAGTGATTTGAGGTGATTTTAAAAGTCTCCAATTAAATATGAAAGATAAGATTGTAAAAAAAATATATAAAAAAAAATTTAAATTAAAAGGAAAGCATGTTAGCCTATAAATAATCTAGCATAAGCAATGAAATAGTTGGTAATCATCAGTATTTATTATGACAAGTGTAACCCACATTAAAATATGGTTTCAATGACCATAGTTATAGTACATAATTAGAGCCTATAGGGAATTTGAATGAAAACATGCCAGTTAGGAATATAGTGCTGCTTCCCCTTTAAGAGAACAGCTCGCGCACGTAAAAACCGGAGAGCAACGGCAGAGAGAAAGCGGAAAGATCAAAGATATTAATGAGGGAAATAATTAATTAACAAGTTGATTTTAAGAAGCCAGGACAGAAGAAAGACAATACGTACCTGATCGCGAACCTGAAGGAAACATATTTGAATTAGAAAACAGCGGTTTTGGTCAGGTTTTTTATTTAAGCACGAAAAACTCCTGTGTGACGAACAATGAGAGGACTCACGATACCGAGAGTTTAGATGGCGAGCCAACCCAGACCAGAGCTTTGATCCTCATTCGACGACGAAAGAGACCGATTACACGCGCTGGATTGTCGGTAAACTCACTGGATCACGGATTGAGCAGGACAACAACCTTTCACCTATTTCTTCCATTTTTTTTCCCGGGAACATTTTTTTCTTCCACAACTATTTTTTCTTTTCCTTCATTTTTGAATTGAACTGAACTACATCACACAACTGAACCGTGTTGAACTAAAATACATTACACAGCATTTGAACTGAACTCAACTACATCACACAACTGAATTGAATTTAATTATAGATAGTGTTATAGATATTTTTATTGTATTGTGTGTGTGTGTGTTATGACATAATATGTGATTGTTTATTTTGTTTATTTTGAGTTTTTTTTTCTCTCACCTGTAAAAAAAAAACAAAAAGAAAAGTTAAATCAGACAAATTATCAGCTTTAATAGGACATCAAATACAAGTGGATCCACTGTATAAAAATAATTAACTTATTATTATTTATTAGTTTATTATTTATAACTATTTATAATTATTAAAAAACAAAAGAAAACTAATAGAAAAAGATTTCTCTTTTATAACATTTACAAGACTTTTCTTAAACAACTTGTCTGTATAATATTGATTGCCTTTTAGTAAAGTGCCGGCTTTTATACTAAAGATCTGGTCTCCAGTCTGATTTTATGTTTGTTCCCCCACTCCTTGAGAACCTAGACCTGGTCCAGTAGTGAAAGTGACGCGTTTGAGTACGCGGGTGCTACACAAGCACTCACATTTACTTTTAAGTGTTAATGAGAGAACACATTGCTGTTTGTTTTTCAAATCATCTTCTGGAGTGTGTAGCGTTTGGGCCAATCAGACACACAATGGTTTATTTGATTCGCTAAATCAATGATTCATTAAATTAACAAATAATCACAGACCCCCTCGCCCAATCCACAACACTGGCTGCCGGGACGTCTCCAATGGCCCACCAGGCCCCTGGTTACCATGGCAACCAGAATACCTCGGCCAGATCAGATAAACTCTACGACCTGCAAGTATGTAGAGAGAATCTCCCCTTACTTAAATCTCTCTAAAACAGGAACATACTGCTATATGAAAAGGACTACTTTCCCATTCATTCACAGACAAACCCATCCTTGACCTTCCTATCACGCATAGCCCAGGTCATTGTGTACAGTATTACTGCATTGTATTTTAATTGTGTATTTGTATTTGTCTTTCTACTGTTTTATGCATGCATTATGATAGATGACTAGTCATACAGCCCACCTATGTCATATTTGGATTCTTTGAATTCGTATTTTGATGATCTAAAAGATGGTGTCAATTATATGTTGATACCTTTGCAACATATTAGTGTTTTAAAAATCCTTGGTTGTTTTTGCATCAACACCCAATAGAATCCCATATGCAAAATGCCATGCTCACAGACAAAGAGTCGTAAACTTTCTCTCCAAAGGTGAAAGTTACCATTGGTTCATGGACCTCCTGGAGGCACAGCCTCCAGAGAGTTTAAAGGCATCGACCCCTCTCTCTTGCCTCTCTCTTCATTCTCTTCTTCGTCTGCAACATCTCCCGATTGCTGCCCGTGTGGAGGAACCCACGGGGAGCCTGAGCCGGCACAGGGCGTGCCCGGCGGGCCCGACAGGCCCAACATACAGAGCTGTGGCTCTCGACCACAAAGAGCCAGACAGTTCCACTCAACCCTGGAATTCATCTTCATGACTCGCCTCAGTCAGTCAGTGGTTCTTGGAGAACCTAAGAAGATGAGCTAGAACTCTTCAGGACTTCCCTAAGCCTGCGCCAGGCTTTGCGGCCTTGTCTTTCCATTCCACAAAGATCACAGGACTTCAGCTGGGTCCCTCTCAGCTCTTGGTTCTTCTTCACTTTTCACATGGGAAGAAACTCCCAGTCACCATTGAGTCAGAACATCTTTGGAGTTCATCACTCTTCAGACCCGGAAGAACGTGATTGCACTTCCAAACCCACCACTGCTCCAAACCATCTTTCACCAGAGACTGCATTCGGACGCTTGTTCAACGACCAAGGCAATGCAAGTATCGTACATTTAACTAAACGAACAGAGGTTTAGTATAAGCTGTAGACAGCACTGATGGTTTTGCTCAGGTGGTTAACTGACTCTTTCATAGCTTCATTTCCTTGTCTCTCTCTAACTGCTTCTCACTGACCCTTCCCCCATGTATGAGTGAGTTTATGTTGGTTTGTTTAGATTAGCTATGTGTTAGTCCTTCGTTAATAAACTATTGTGCACAAATTACATGAGTGTTGATTCTGATTCTGCTTTGCAAATTAATGTCCCTTTACGATTCCGATTCGAGCTACATGCTCTAATACAATGGTACTTTAAGAAAGTTATTTTCTGTTGCCAATAAAATATCATTTCTTAGAGTTGATATAAAAATTACACTGAATGTTCGCTGGGCGAACAGATTAGTTGATGGAAAATTAATTCTGCTACAGTTACTACTGGCAGCTGATATAAATAATTGTAATTAATCATAATTAATTGTAATTATTTATATACATTTCCCTTTGAGCTAAACTCGCAACAAGTGGAAATGAGCCACCTAAAATACATACATATACCAGTATGTGAACATACAAAACAATTACAAATAAACAAAGATTAACAAATGATTATGAGAAATTATATTAACCATGTACCTGATGTGTGAATATGTGTTTGATCTTGTTCAGCTCTTCTGGATCTGATGCCATAAACCAGAAGAATGACAGTAGCCACGCCCACCAGAACAGAGAGGACCAATCAGATCACAGCTTCAGTAGAACCACAACAGTGGACAGAGTCTGAGGAATAAAAACATCAAACTGAGATCAGCTCAGTCAATAAACGTTAATATCAGTGCCGACATCAACTAATATCAGCAGTGCTGCCGTACCTGAACATGTGTAACAGAGTTTGCTGATGTCCAGATGTTGAGTCTGGTTGCTGATGGGATTGTTGATCACACAGCTGTAGGTGTTTTTATTCTGATATTGCACCTCCAGAGGTAGAGAGAGACTGATGCTGAGATCAGACACACTGAACCTGGACAATAAACAAATTCCCTGCTGATCACAGGAACAGGCAGACAAGCTGAAAACATGAGAGAATAAAGATAAATGAGGATGAATGGAGATATTCAAGCAGCCAAGGAAGAAACATTGAGAGAAACTTTTAGCGTTTATAGAGCTTTTAAAAATAATCTAAATAAGTAGAATATAAATCTGAATTCTATGAAGAATTGTTGGGTCATTTTAAGAATTGAACAACATCTACTAAATGATTGTAAACTTCTTCAAATTGACTTTAATGCTGTAATAAGGAAAAACAAAATAAATAATATCAGAAAACAACAGAATGCACACAAAAGAATTAAAAATGCAGCATGGATTTCAGTATTGTTGCACAAACAGGTGAAGCCGATATTTAACTCACCATAGACAGTGATAATGTAATCAATCCTTACATAGTAGATCTGTAGTTTATAACATCCAGCATGTTCAGTTGTGGTGTTTGTGATGGTCAGAGATCCAGTTTGATTGTCCAGCTTCAATCTGTTTCCAAATCTCCCATCAAGAACATCATAAAATACAGTGATTCTCTCACCCAGTTTTTTTATTTCAGCAATTAAAGCGTTAAAAAACTTCCATTGAATCAGATCACCATCCATTATTTCAGCAAGACCAGAATTTAGAGTGACTGAACGACTCTCCCGTACTGACTTCACTTCTTCACCGAACACGCCTGAAGAGCAGAGTTTTAGCTTTCAAATCACTTGATGTTGATTTGATGAAGCTTCACTAAAATACTTTTCAATTCATTTAAATGTGATTGTGAAAAACATTCAGCAGCAGCACAAAGACAAAAGCCATAAATAATCTCTTTTAAAACTCACCAACCAGACACCACAAACAGAGCAAAACTAATTTGACAAACATTTTCTTCAGAGCCCATAATAGCGGTGCCTTAAATGTATAAAAACACTCACATTTATCTAGCTGTGATATTCATCTGGTCGTGACCTCAGCTTCCGCTCACACGTCCATCTCCTTTAACATCATGAGAATCAACAGCTGCAGTAAAGATAGTTTGTGGTTTGATATTCGGATTTCTTTTGGCTATAAATACACAGCGCGCTGTCATAAACATGCAAATAATGCCGAATGTCATTCTCCATGAATTCTGGTGATGCTGTCCTTTTGGCCGAAATCAGTTTTTTTTTTTTCGAAGCAACTCTTAATTTTATAATGCTTATAGGAAACTTAGCAGACTGAAACTGCTGTCATCTTAACCAGCTTGATCTGTGATTTTTTTTTCACAGCAAAGCTCTTGTCCGTAAACCCCTTGGTAAGTCTGCTATAGTAAGGAATGTGAAAAATAGGCGCTTTTCATGTTTAACGTGTTTTACCAATAAACATGCAGACTGCTCAAATACAAAAACATTGTTTTTAAGTCAAACTCAATTTGTAAAAACTTTCACAATTGCCATTTATTGCGTATCAGTGTTTATTTATGCTCTGCTCACTTATGTATCTCTTATCATAATGTCACACAGTGCTGTTCTAATGAATAACAGTTTTCCAAGCTCTTAGATAAATCATACACGTCTCTAATAGACTATTGTGATTTGTCGCATCTTCAAATTTAAGATTTGGTTGTTGTACCTTTTCTTAAGTCCTTGGCTTCAATTTGCTTATTTGAGAAAATGTTTCACAGTATATTTTTGTCAGCTGATCCTTTCCTGAGCCCTGTACTATTCTGATTTGTAAAAATTTTTACAGTTCAGTACTGGTCAGCTGACCCTTCCCTGAGTCATGCACATTACTATTCTGATCTGTGAAAACTATCACAGTTCAGTACTGGTCAGCTGACCCTTCCCTGGGCCATGTACATCACTATTCTGATCTGTGAAAACTTTCACAATTCAGTACTGGTCAGCTGACCCTTCCCCGAGTCACTAACATTACTATTCTGATTTGTGAAAAATTTCACAGGTCAGTACTGGTCAGCTGACCCTTCCCTGAGTCACTAACATCACTATTCTGATCTGTGAAAACTTTCACAGGTCAGTACTGGTCGATGACCCTTCCCTGAGTCACTAGGTGTGTTCAATTTCATCTACGGCTACAGACGGCGATCAACGAGAGTAGCCGAGAGCAGTCGAGGGCGGAGTTGAAAACGGAGGCGCTCTCGTTAGTGACGCTCTCGCGGTGTTTGCATGCTCTATCACAGATGAAGTGAATTAAATGCAACATTTATCAAATACACAGACTTTTCAAAAGCGTTTTCATGAGCAACAGAAACATGTTTCATATACTACTTAATACAGCGCCATCTGAACAAGAATAATGATCAACATAAACATATACTATTTAAATACTAATACTAAGTGGGGGTATTTATGCTTTTATCAGTGTTTTATGATAAATCTGACTCAATATAACATTGCGACTACATGCCACTACAGCAAAAACACTTTTATTGTTCTAAAAAGACAGATTTGTCAGCATTATCGGACTGGAGGATGTTAGAATAAACCCAAAACACACGTGATCGTTGTCATGTGGTGAATCTGGCCAATCGTGAAACAGCCATGTGGTCATCAGAGCTCCTGCAGCCGCTCTGAAGAAACTGCACCGGCTGAGTCAGTCGGCTGCTCTCGAATCACTATCGCGGTACTTTGATGGCACACGTGACAGTCACGAGGCGTCTGCGCCGCCTCAAGTCGGACAAAATCACAGTTCAGTACTGGTCAGCTGAGCCTTCCCTGAGTCATGTTCATCACTATTCTGATCTGTGAAAACTATCACAGTTCAGTACTGGTCAGCTGATCTTTCCCTGAGTCACTAACATTACTATTTTGATTTGTGAAAACTTTCACAGGTCAGTACTGGTCAGCTGATCTTTCCCTGATTCATGTACATCACTATTCCGACGCAAACTGAACTGTGCATTTTTTCACAGATCAAAATAGCGATGCTAGTGACTCAGGGAAGGGTCATCTGACCAGTACTGAAAAAAAAAGGCCTACACAATAGGTCATAACAATGACGAATTACAACTACCACCCGCAGTGTCAACGTTACATTGTTCAGGTAACTAAACTGTCTCTTTGTACTCAAACAATAACATTCAACAATTCAGACAGTACACAATAAATACTCATATAATGTTAAATTAACCATTAAACCGTGTATCGTTACAGTTTTTGCCGTTTAACCGTTAGCTTTTCTTTATAGTTGTCGATGTCGATGACAACCGATCCAAGTTCAATATATAATGCGTCAAAACTCACTAAATCTGCTGTTTTCTAATTCAAATATTTTTCCTTCAGGTCCGCGATCGAGCAAGTATTGTCTTTCTTCTTGTGCGGTTTTTTAAAATCAACTTATTAATGAACTATTTTACTCATTAATATCCTTGATCTTTCCGCTTTCTCTCTGCCGTTGCCGGGTTTACGTGCAATTCTTTTAAAGGGGAAACGTCACTATATCCGTAACTGTCATGTTTTCATTCAAATTCCCTATAGACTCTTAATGAATATATATACAGTCTATTTATTTATTAACTACAGAGTATTATGTTACATCTTGTTTGTTGAACTGTTGCATAAAATCAACGTGGTGGGATCTGAAACTCGCACTGTAAATGAACTTAAAAAGAAATAGTCTGATATAAAGGTGGAAGTTAAGCAGAGAACAAATACAATAATACAAAAATACAAATAAATAAATACAAATCTTTTAGATAGAACCATAACTTTAAATGTGTCACTCACCAAGAAGACAACTGGCTTACTCCTGAGCAGTCTACCAGTTCCCTTTGGAAAGTTGCCAGAAAACTTGTTCTCTTCAGATTCTGCCATTGGCAATGTCCTCTAATAAGGCCAACACTGCCATTGCCATAGACAAAGGGTTGTATAAATTAGGCTATTTTATCAATTACAAATTAATAGCAGTGTTTCTCTCAGGTGGTGTTGCAATAAACTTGTAGAATACTTTGTAGTCTAATGTTTCCTCTAAGAGAAATGAGAAGAGTACGTAAGCCAGACATGAACACTCACGACTAAACTGTGATATTTATCTGGATGAATCCTCCCCCAACCTTACTTAGTTTCCGCTCACACGTTCATCTCCTTTAACATCATGAAAATCAACAAGCTTTTGCTGATCTTACATTTTCATATGAATTCTGGTCGTGTGTGAAAACTAATAAAAGAGTGAAATACTGGATTAGAAATCAGTATCTACTGGTGTTTTATTTAGTGTTGTGAGCTGTCAATCATATCTGACCTCTGACTAGGGGTGTGCAATAGAGCCCGACCGATTTATCGGCAGGCCGATATTATCGGCCGATATTAGGCATTTTCCAAACTATCGGTATCGGCATTTATAATGGCCGATAAATGAATATTTCAAAAATAAAATAAAAACGGACGAAACACCCTTCAACCATGTCATGAGTGTTGGCGTTGTATATTTTGTCCACCAGAGGGCACTCTACACCGTCCCTGTTGGCAACACTCCTGTATAACGCGCCACACATCCTGCAACCTGCTGATCCAGCCAGAGTCGGGCAGAGAGAACCAGTTATCCGCGAGTGAGATCATTGGTTAAGTGTGTTCATGGTGAGTTGGTCACGAGACATGCATTGCTTGAATAACAATTAAAAGAACATCCCCATCAGTTCTCTTAACTCAAATAAGCATGACAAAATTCGTGACTATCATGTCCAGTAGGGGTGGAGCCGAACCCGAATACAGTATTTGGAAAGGCACAAATAGCATGTTTTTTACAAATACTTATTTCGAACAAATACTTAAAAAAGTGGCGTAATTTCCACTGGGGACACACTTTTCAAAATCCCGTTTGTGTCCCACCACTTTTAAATTGCTTTGTTAAATTAATGTATTGTATTGTAGAATGGACGCTCAGCACCGCCGAGAGTTTCGCGCCATCGTTAAAATGAAACCGAAAGTAAAACGCGCGCGCGCATTCAAAAGCAATTTTAATACCCCACGTTTAGAGAGCGACTCCCCAGTTAACCTTAGCATAGCTTCCCGTCACTCATTAACTTAGTTGAAACTCCTCACATGGATTTGGTGCTGTTAAATAAGCCGAGAGTGAAGCGGAATTAGCTAGTAATTACGTTACGTTGTTACAGTGTAGTTGACTGACTGTCCTTTTAACTTTTGACAATGAGACTGAAGTATTTCTTTAATAGCGTGACAGTTATAGCAATGAGACGTATCATCTCTCCTTGGCCTGTTATATTGAAAATGTATGTTTTACAATTTGCAGTATGATGTTATCCATTGCTAAATTATGGCTCATCATAGACTAGCTAACCACAAAGCTAGCTAATGCCACTATCAGTTTCATATCTTAAGTTTGTATTTTTATACATTTTATTTATCAGAACTTTAATATATTTTGATGTTCCTCTGTTCTGTTGTGACAATAAAAGAAACAAGTTTCTTTTTAAAATGCATTATCATATTATGTTAGTTAAAACTCATAAATAACTACAAATAACTAATGTTAGGGAAATCTGTTAATGTTTTGTTGCGCGTTTCTTAAATTAAAAAAATAAAATAAAAAATATCGGCCGATATATCGGAATATTGGATTTTAAAACCAATAAATATTTGTATCGGTATCGGCCTTCAAAATCCTTTATCGGTCGGGCTCTAGTGTGCAATAATGAATGAATGAATGAATCAATTAATGAATAAATAAATAAATAAACGTTTCGATTTTTGTTTAGATTTTGTAAACAATACATTTGCTAGTCTCCTGAAGCATTTAAAATTCTAACTTCTCCATTAAAGTTAAATTGGTTTGTGCATTCTTTTGGGCATTTTCACCTCTATAAGGGTATTTTATATAGTCTTTTATGTCAAATTCTAATACTTATTAAAAAAAAATCAAATTACAAAACACTCTATGTCTGTTTTCAATCTGATGAAATCAGTGTTAATAAAATCCATCTTTGCACTGCAGATTTGGCACAGAAGCTGCATCTGAAGCGCTATTTAGATGTTTTTACATTGATTGTTTGATGCACCTCAGAAACAGAACAAAAGTAATTTGAGAAACATTTTCTTCATTGGTTCACTGAAAAGCCCACGATAGCAGTGCTTAACATATCTGAAAACACTCAAGACTGAACTGTGATATTTATCTGGATGAATCCTCCCCCAGCCTCAGTTAGTTTCCGCTCACACATTCATCTCCTTTAACATCACGAAAATCAACAAGCTTTTGCTGATCTTACATTTTCATATGAATTTTGGCCTTCTGTGAAAATTAGGATTAGAAATCAGTATCTACTGGTGTTTTATTTAGTGTTGTGAGCTGTCAATCATATTTGACCTCTGACTAGCGGTGTGCAATGTTGAATAAATAAATAAATAAATAAATAAATAGATAGATAGATAGATAGATAGATAGATAGACAGACAGATAGACAGATAGATAGACTTCTCCATTAAAGTTAAATTGGTTTGTGCGTTCTTTTGGGCATTTTTACCTCTATAAGAGTATTTTATATAGTCTTTTATGTCAAATTCTAATACTTATTAAAAAAGAAAAAAATCAAATTACAAAACACTCTATGGCTGTTTTCAATCTAATGAAACCAGTATTAATAAAATCCATCTTTGCATTGCAGAATTGGCACAGAAGCTGCATCTGAAGCGCTATTTAGATATTTTTACACTGATTGTTTGATGCAGCTCAGAAACCGAACAAACTTTATTGATAAAGGCAAATTCAGATGGCAAATGGACAAAATCTGTACAATAATAACACTGAAAGGCAGATACATTTTTAAAAGCCATTAAACCACTAAATCAAACGTGAAAGACTACATTACATATATATTACAAAAAAATATAAATAAAGGAAGAAGGAAAGCTTGCTGTACTGAATCTAATGTGAGCATTTACAAATGAGCCACATCAATACCAGCAGATGAATATAAAGCCTGTAAAAATAAGATTATTAAATGATAAATGTAAAATAGTTGCATGAGAAATTACATAATTTAGGTTTCTAATGTGTGAATATGTGTTTGATCTTGTTCAGCTCTTTTGGATCTGATGTCATACACCAGAAGAATGACAGTAGCCACACCCACCAGAGGAGAGAGGACCAATCGGATCACAGCTTCAGTAGAACCACAACAGTGAGCAGAGTCTGAGGAATAAAAACATCAAACTGAGATCAGCTCAGTCAATAAACGCTAATATCAGTGCCGACTTCAACTAATATAAGTTCTGCCGTACCCGAACATGTGTGACAGAGTTTGCTGATGTCTAGATGTTGAGTCTGGTTGCTGATGGGATTTTTGAGCACACTGCTGTAGGTGTTTTTATCCTGATATTCCACCTCCAGAGGTAGAGAGAGTCTGATGTTGAGATCAGACGCACTGATGCTGGACAATAAACTGTTTCCTTTGTACCAGGAGAGAGTCACATGACTCACATTCACAACTGAACACAACAATGAACAATATGATGATGATGATGATGATGAACATTGTGAAGAGTTACTGCTGATGACAGGAACAGGCAGACGAGCTGAAAACATAAGAGAATAAAGATAAATGAGGATGAATAGAGATATTCAAGCAGATGAGGAAGAAACATTGAGGGAAACCAAGACTGATTAAATAAGTAGAATATAAGTCTGGATTCTATGAAGAATTGTTGGGTCATTTTAAGAATTAAACAACATCTACTAAATGATTGTAAACTTCTTCAAATTGACTTTAATGCTGTAATAAGGAAAAACAAAATAAATAATATCAGAAAACAACAGAATGCACACGAAAGAATTAAAAATGCAGCATGGATTTCAGTATTGTTGCACAAACAGGTGAAGCCGATATTTAACTCACCATAGACAGTGATAATGTAATCAATCCTTATATAGTAGATCTGTAGTTTATAAGCTCCAGCATGTTCAGTTGTGGTGTTTGTGATGGTCAGAGATCCAGTTTGATTGTCCAGCTTCAGTCTGTCTCTGAATCTCCCATCAAGAACATCATCATATACAGTCATGCTGTTGGCCTCTTTATTGATTTCAGCAATTAAAGTGTTTTAATTTAAAAATGTCCACTAAAACAGATCGTCATCAGTCATTTTAATAAAATTTGCGTTTAGAGTGACTGAATCTCCCACCATCGCAGACACTGCCAAATGTGGACCTCTAAAACCAAGGCCAATCCAGTTTGATTGTCAAGCTTCAGTCTGTTTCCGAATCTCCCATCAAGAACATTATAAAATACAATGATTCTCTCACCCAGTTTTTTTATTTCAGCAATTAAAGTGTTAAAAAACCTCCACTGAATCAGATCACCATCCATTATTTCAGTAAGACCAGAATTTAGAGTGACTGAACGTCTCTCTCGCACTGACTTCACTTCATCACCAAACACACCTGAAGAACAGAGTTTTAGCGTTTAAATCAATTGATGCTGGTTTGATGAAGCTTCACTAAAATGCTTTTCAGTTCATTTAAATGTGATGTGAAAAACATTCAGTAGCAGCACAAAGACAAAAGCCATAAATACTCTTTTAAAACTCACCAACCAGATGCCACAAACAGAACAAAACTAATTTGAGAAACATTTCTCATCGGTTAACATTTCTCATCCTCATCGGTTAACCAGAAAGCCTAAGATAGAGATGCTTAAAATGTGTGAAAACACTCACATTTATCTGGCTGTGATATTTATCTGGTTGTGACCCACGTCACAGTTTCCGCTCACATGTCCATCTCCTTTAACATCATGAAAACCAACAAGCTTTTGCTGATCTTACATTTTCAAATGAGTGAAAAATTGGATTAGATGTCCATATCTACTGGTCTGGTGTGTTTTTTAGTGTTGTGAACTCTATCTAGGTTGTGCAGTATTTACAACCTACAATATCTCAATACTTGGTTAGTTCTTGTATTGACAAAATCAATCTTTGCACCTCAGATGTGGCAGAAGCAGCATCTGAGGAGGCATTTAGATGTATTAACACAGACTGATCAATGAAGCTCATTCATTGTGAAACAGACGATATTGGGTCAAAAATGTAACTCAGTGTTAAGTTCTTGTTTGATTAACTGTGTAAAATAATCATCCCATTTGGAACTACATTTGTTGTGTATCAGTCCAAGAAGCAACAATTCTTTTCTCACAGTAATCACAGTAAATGACTATAAAATTACCAGAATCTGTAAATACACAAAACATGTACTATATGATCACACAGAATGCATTTTTGCTCTTACAAACACAAGACATGTATAATAGTATCAAACTGAAGAGCCGCCACACTGATGAATGAAAAATATATACATAGAAAAACTATTAAAAAGCAGCAGGGCTTACTGTAAAAGTGTGGAGTATTTGTGTCATCTTCATGAGAACTTTATGATTTTATGAAAGCTGGACAGTGCGTTTGGACTGTATACATACACATACCAGTAATCTTGATGTCTTTGTTCACACAGTATCATACCGCTAACTTAATGGTAATGTTTCATATGGGTAAACTGTCATAACTGATTTACTAGCACTTTTGAAAAGGTCCTGTTCACACATGATCTCTTAACAGCAATTTACCAGACTGAAGAGACTGAATGTGTGAAAAGGGATTATGCTGTGTCTAAAATGTAACTCAGTGTTAACTTCTTTGTACCTGCGTACTCCGACGCGACACTTTCACTGCTGGACCAGATCTAGGTTCTTACGGAGAGGGGGAACAAACATAAAATCAGACTGGAGACCAGGGCCCATATTCATTAAAAATGCTTAGTGCAAAGACTCGCTCCTTGAGACAAAATTCTAAGAAAATTCATAGAAATGTGAGTGTTTCCTCTTAAGATTAAAGAAAACGCCCTAGTTAAGAAAAAAGTAATTCAAAAAGCATCTTAACCCTTAAAAGAGGTCTCAAGGTCCAAAATTGTTAGGAGTGTGCATGAGGACTTTTAAGAGGCTTAAGAATTTCTTTAGCAGTGGAGAAATTTAACAAAACATACAGAGGGAGAAAAAATGTGTTGCACACAACGCATGACACTGAGTTAATAGGACACTACACTAGATTGTGCAGGGATCATGTTTGATACCAATCTTGTAAGAGACATGCTAACATCTCCAACATAGTGAAGAAATGTCATAGTGCCAGAAATGGAAGTAATCGCCACATTAACTACATTAACATATCTGGCAACTGAAAACATGCAACTATGCAGCAGTGATGATTTGGTTCTGTCACAAACTTGTATAAGCAAAGAGATCACACAAACAATTACAGCACTTTCAGAACCTTATTGTGTCACTGTTCATGTCCTCGGTGCACTCCCCGCAAAACACCGCTGCTTGATGGGATACCCCCAAGACTCCCATCCAGGGTAAGTTCTCTCCGGGCAAAGGCTTACACGGCTTCTGGACAAGCTGCGTCCACCCTGCATGCTATGGCCATCCTGTGGGTGTTCAGGCCAAGGTTTTATGAGATCTGTAGGAGGGTGGCTCCAACCTAGTGTTACAGGAGCTGCGTGTAACAAACGATTACGCTCTCTGAGCTATGAAAGTTGCGGTGCAGGCTTTGGGAAGGGCGATGTACCCCCAACAACCCCCGCCTGCTTGTCGCCATCGACGGCCCCCTGCAGAACTGCTGAGACCCCGCAACAGCCAGGCCTCCGGCCAGACCCACTCAACTGCCAAAGTTCTTGCAGAAAAGTGGCAATGTCAGCTCGTCAGTAGGTTGCCTAGAACCCTTGTTAGGTTTCTAGTTTTCCTCAGACAAGCAACCCAGAGGAGGCGGGCTAACTGACCTACCCAGATCCACTCTCGAACCGGCGATGAGAGGTGGACCAGGCCCTATTCCGACCGTCTGTCATCCAGCAGACAGTCACTGCATGGTCAGTAGGAGCATCCCTCCTCTTGGTTATCTTACAGCACTGTGGCCCCCCATGAGACGGCCAGATGCTGAAACTGCAGACCAGGATGTGTTGGCCACTCACTTGGTATCTCTGCATGTTGGCAAAGGCACCCTGTGTTCCTTGGGGCTTTCATCTCCAAGCACGCTGCCCTTTGCTCTATTCAGCCATGACATCCCCACTCCAGGTACATCAGGTGTAGTTCCTCGGAGACTGCTAGCAGAGTCCCGAGATGATTAGGGCCCAATCCCTCCTGTTGGCTCCTCAGTACTACCCGACTCGGATACACAACTCAGCATTCTCTTACAAAATCGGCTCAGGGCGAGAATGCTGTGGTCCTTCAAGCGGAAATCACAACCCTCCTGGGAAAGGGTGCGATAGAGCCTATCCCCTCAGCCGAAATGAAGAAGGGGTTTGTCAGCCCCTACTTCATTGTACCCAGGAAGGGTGGTGGACTCACACCAATCTTAGATCTGAGGTTTTCTGAATTGGGCCTTTCACAATTTCCGATTTATCAGATTCCTTAGAGGCGCCCAGAGGTTGAACCCTCCCAGGCTGCACCACATCACCTCTTGATCTGTCTGTGGCCTACAGTAAGATCCGTTGAGCCCCTTTAGTCAGTTGGTTTCTGTGCCATCTCCATGGAGACAGCTTCCCTGACTGCGCTCACCTCTGTTAAAGAGCGGAAAATCTTCAAGCCCTCTCAATCAACATTTCGTGCCTGGAATTTGGGCTGGTAGACTCTCACATTGTTCTGAGAACCCGGCCTCAATACGTGCCGAGGTACCAGCCACTCAGAGCAGGTGGAGCAGGTGGTGACCTTGCAAGCTATCCCTTCCTGAGAAGGTGACCCCAACCTGTCTGTTTTGCCCAGTCCGTACCCTACATATGATATTGAACATACTCGGAGGTCAGACATTCTAAACAGCTCTTGTCTGTTTCGGTGGACAGCAGAAGGGGAACGCTGTCACCAAAATAGGTTCTTTCACTGGTTGTGGACACGATCCAAACAGCCTAACAGGCCAGAGGCCTACCCTACACTGGGAGTCACAGGCCTCTTTAACAGACATCTGTAGAGCTGCAGGTTGGGCTACACCTAACACATTCGCCAGATTCGATTCAGATTCCTGCACACCCAATTTCATTGGCCTTTTCTCAAAGTTGTCAGAGGTGTTTGGGCTCCCAAGAGTGACCCCTAGTGTCGTACACTCGACACAACGTCTCCGTTCCCTCCATCAGGGAATGAGGGTTACCATACGTAGCCAAGACGTTTTACGTGCGCGAGCAATTCTCTTAAAGGGGAAGAGTGTGCAGTTTATTGCACTATGTAAAAAAAAATAATAATAATAATGACACACACAGCAGCCACAAACATCCAGCAGAAACTATTTATCCACTGACAGATCAATCCACATTTCTGTACAGATTCTGTACAAAGAAATGGGAAAATACTGCAGCGTCCATTCACACTCCAAAATTATTCATACTGTTTGCATGTTGTTAAAACAAAATGTGTCAACTGAAAATTAACAATTAAAAAACACAGCAAACTGTAAATGCATTTGTTCATTTAGAACATTTTGCATTTGTTTATCTGAGGTATTTTGGCACTGAGCAAAATAACTGATTTGAAACTCTTCAGTTGAAACACATGTAAGCTGAATCATACTAATAATTAAAGTATGATGGCTTTAAACTAAAATCCTTTTTTATGTTTTGTTTTTTTTTTTTGTTTTTTTTTTTTTTGTTTTTTCAAGGTTTAGAAAAATAAAACATTCAACTCAAACTTGACTTTTGTGTTTTGCTGTTTTTTTGTTTTTTTTTGTTTTTTAAAGAAAAAAAGTAATAAGCTGAACAATAATGCATAGTCACAAAGGATGTTTTAATAATGTAAAGCTGTATATGTTGCCTCTTCTGAAAATTAATATGTACATACAGTTAGTATTCCTCTAGGGGTCGCTCGACAATATAATAAAGCGGTACATGTACAGGCAGATACACGTGGAGAAAAAAAAGCATGTTTATACTAATTAATGTATATAGTAATTAAAGCATTCTTTGATAATCTAGAGTATTTATCATTCAGGGTCACAATAAACTCATTAGAGGAAGAGAATATATATTTAAAATCTCAGTATACTTGAAATAGAGTGTGAATGCAGATGCAGTTGTTATGGACAGAACATCATTTGTAAGGAAACAGAATCACAGATCTTTGTTTGATCATTGTTCTGAGCTGAAACACGTTTATTTCACCGCCGTCATCTTAGATTCCTGTCAGACAAACACAAAGAGTCAAAGGAGATAAACAATCTTGATAAATGACAATTAGTGAAATAAATTTGCTGTAAATTCATCATGAGAATCGATAATGCATTGGACCTGAACATCATTCAGAAACAATGAGCAAACCTAGCAAATCAGTGAGTATTATGGGATATAAAGCTGTTGTTGTAGCAGCTAAAAAGAAACAGTCATTAGAGTGTCAGTCTGATTTACAACAAGAGACCAGCTCAAAAGATTAGTTCAATAAATTTAACAAGATTACACTGTCAGAGAGGAGAGAGTCATACAAAAATGACCAAATAAAAGACTACTCAAAAACATTATCTTTACAAACATTATTTTTATTTATTATTACAAATTATCTTAAGAGTAAGTGGTTTGTTTTATAAATACTTATTAAATAATTATGAGTGTAAAATACTTAAGAAAGCTACTATCATTATTATTGTGTCATTGTGACTCACCGGAGACAATAAGATTAAATCTGTATCTGATGTGTCTGTTTCCTCTGATGGTCATGTCATAAAATCCAGAGTCTGCGGTTGTGGTGTTTGTGATGGTCAGAGATCCAGTCTGGTGATCCAGTTTCAGTCTGTCTCTGAATCTCCCATCAGGACCATCATACGTAATTATCCTACTGGACACTCTATTGAGTTTAGCTATGAGGATGTTGTTCGGTCCAAACATCCACAGTACCATAAAATCTCTCTCTGTTATAGTAAGACCGGAGTTTAGAGTGATTGAATCTCCCTCCTTCACTGACACTGACTTCACTCCATCTGAATCACCAGACACACCTGAAGAACAAACAGAACAAGATAAAGACTATTAAGTCACTATGAGTAAACAGTCTGAAATTCAAAATGAATAATATCTTGAATGAAACCTTGTTTACTGAAATCACATGACTCCATTGTGTGGTACTGTTGTACCTGAACATGTGTGACAGAGTTTGCTGATGTCCAGATGTTGAGTCTGGTTGCTGATGGGATTGTTGATCACACAGCTGTAGGTGTTTTTATCCTGATATTCCACCTCCAGAGGTAGAGAGAGACTGATGCTGAGATCAGACACACTGATGCTGGACAATAAACTGTTTCCTTTGTACCAGGAGAGAGTCACATCACTCACATTCACCACTGAACACAGGAGCACACATCTGGACACTGATGATAATGATGTTGATGAACAGTCTCTGCTAATGACAGGAACAGGCAGATGAGCTGAAAACATGAAAGAATAAATATAACTCTTCAGTTGAAACACTGGGAAATGTCATACAAAATGACAATAAAATGACTATTTAAAAACATAAGAAAAAGTACATAAATAAATGTGCATGTGATCTTAAATTGTTTTATACATTTTCATTAAATAATTATTTGTGTAAATACACCTATTATAATACACCTATTATAAGTAAATTATAAGTATGGCACTGACAGCATAAACTGTAACTGTGACTCACCATAGACAGTAACATGGAATCTGTATCTGGTCTCACTAATTCCACTGATTATTGTTTGATAAAGTCCAGAGTCTGTGATTGTGGTGTTTGTGATGGTCAGTGAACCAGTCTGATTATCCATCTTCAGTCTGTCTCTGAATCTTCCATCAAAAGCATCATATATAATTATCTTACTGGACACTCTATTGAGTTTAGCTATGAGCATGTTGTTTGGTCCAAACATCCAGAGTATCAGATCATCTGTTGAGGTTTCAGTAAGACCAGAGTTTAGAGTGATTGAATCTTCCTCGTTCACTGACACTGACTTCACTCCATCTGAATCACCAGACACACCTGAAGAACAAACACAAGATTTTTCCTTTGCATGATGGATTACTAATGTAAACAGTTTGAAAATGACAATTGAAATCAATTTCCAATTCACAAAACCGATTAATAATTGCATCTTCGTGGTGATTCTGAATGAAAATCATCACAACTAATCAAACTAATGCTGTTGCTGTTTGAGCTTCAGTGTTTTTTTTTTTTTTTAGAACCACATTTAGAAAAACAAACAGTGAATCTGTCACAGAAAGCACTAAACCCATAAAAACACATTTAAAACTCACCAAGCAGATGCCACAAACACAGACAGTACAAAACTAATCTGATGGCCATTTTCCTCATCGGTTCAATGAAAAGCTTTCGATAGCAACCAAAAATGTCTGAAACACAAGTGAACTGTGATATTTATCTGGTTGTGTGTGAATCCTCCCCTAACCTTCATCACAGTTTATTTATCCTCTGACCATCCTCTTTTACATAACTTAAATCAACAAGCCTGTTACTAGTTTTCAAAATGAAAACTAGGAACAGGCAAAGTTCAGACGATTAGCGAACAGGTTGACTGAAGCAATGTATGTCAAAGTTTAAGTCAAAACCAGCGTAAATTAAGCAGAAATAAACAGGCTTGGTAATACGTCTCAATCCACACTAGTATTTTCAAGTGTATTCCAAAGTCTGAAAATGCTCAAATCATCTTATGTGCATGTGTAACACATAATAAAACTTTGCAGAGAATAGCTGGTACCCAGGGAACACTCAAAATCATTAATCTAGGTATTTAAAAAAAAAAAAATAATAATAATAATAAAATGTTTTGCTAAAGGACCAATGCCTTTTGGGTAGTTTTTCGCAAGCTACTAGTGGTTTCTTTCTCATTTGCTCCTCTACCCGGCTTTAGTATCTTTTAAATATTACTCAGTATGCATATATTTAATGTAACATCATCTATGACAGCATTTCTTGTCCAACACTATGCATGTTTTGTATTTTCCTAATGACAGGCAGACATGTTTGAGATAATAGAAATATTCAAGCAGAAGAGGAAGAAATAAATATAGAGAGATTAAACGTAGAGCACAATCATAACTAACATAAATTTTCCTTGAATTATATTTATTTGCTTTTGAAAACTAAATGTCCCCAACACTTGGACCAAAGTAAGTGACTCCAGGTGTGTGTTCATGGTGTGTTTGTGTTTGTTCACTACTTACTACTGTGTGTGTGCACTTGTATAGGATAGATGCACAGCACACACTGAAAAAAGTTTTTCAAGCAGTTCCTCATCCAATTAATAATTTGTCTTTCAATTCAGTTTACAATTTTTTGTTTTATTTTTCAAATAATATTTTTTTAGTTCAAAACATTGTTAAATATAAATATTTTTAATTGAGAGCTCAACTAAAACATTTTTGTTTTGACGAATGTAAAATATCAAGGTTACGTTAATTAACTTAAATTAAAAATTATTAATTCATCTCCTGACCACGCCTCACCCACACTGATGCTGTGAGTCGGTTACCGACGCCATTTCTGCCACTGTGAGAGTTCAAGGAGCTTTGGATGAGAAGGTGGAAATTTTGTTTTAGAGAGTTCTATGGACGGTCTTTTCCGCTATTTACATTGTATCGTTCATTCTTTCCCACGAAAAAACTGTTTGTGCTCGGCAAAAATTGTTGTTTGTTTAAATGATGGGACATTCTCCGTTAGCTAGATCGTTTTCTCACTCGCCTGCAGCGGACAGACCTGCGCTTGAACACCGGACCAGCGGGTAAACGTGACGCTTTTTTCGCCTATTCCTTTTTTTTTCACTCGAAGTTGTTTGTGAGGAGTGTAAACTGGTTTTACTCATACCGCAGCCGCGATTTCAGCGGAGGAGAGACAATAGTGGAGCTAATATGGTGAGTGCAATAATTTACCATGTTTATTTGAGACATGGCTATTGTTTGAAAGAGTACGTTTAAGTTAATTAACGGTATAAATACAAAAACGGATGAATATTCTTCTGTTCTATCTAGGCTGAGAGCCCTCTTAATGACTGTCTTGTTTTGGAGGGAACAAGAAATAGAAGAGATGCTTTGGAAGTGTAAGTATGATCCACATAACTGTTATAAGAGAGCACAGCTGTGTTAAACATTATACCCCGTTTTCACAGACAAGACTTAAGGCTAGTCTCAGGCTAAAATGCATGTTCAAGCGGTCTTAACTGAAAATATCTTAAAATATGTCAGTGCCATTGTCTTGTCTCAAGATGCACACCAGTTTTTAAGGTCTTTTTATAAAATTATTCATAATGTCTTTGTCAATCTGTTTCTTCCTCTGTTAGGATGCAGCTGACAAGACAGACTCCAGTACGAATCCTCAGCGTTGATCAAGAAAGTCCACAGCTCAAAACCCATCTAGAGTGGAAATCATCTTGGAAGAAAATTTTGTAATGGATGGACTGACCGATCTCAGGCCTTCTGTGTCCATTGTTTTCAGACTGATTTATGCCCTGCACCTGGGCTAAGTGTATAAAGCACTTTATATTTTATTCAGCAGGTAATGTTCACCCTCAAAAAAGGTGAGTTAGCACCTAAAATTCAGTACTGCCAAAATTGTGAACTGAGAGTGGAATAAAACCATAAAAAGTTTGTTAGGTGTTTTCATGTTTTATGTGGAAATGTTTTCAGAAAAACATTGTTTTGTTGTGTTTTTAAATTAACATTTGGAATTGAATTAAAATAAAACAGAAAATTGTATGTCGCTTTTTTTTTTTTTTATTAATTTTATAGTTTAAACAAATTGGAATAGTAAAACAACTGATGTAGATGTAAAAATGCTTCATTCAACTAATTAAAAAAAATTTAGGGTAATGGTTCACATCTATATTTTTATAATTTTAGCCAATGAAAAAATAAATAACTTGTTCTAAAACAATATTATTTTGATCTAAAACAAAAAAAAAAAATTAAATTAATTTACTTTGTTCAACAAGAAAAATATACTTTGTGTCAAGTTTTAAAAAATAGTTTTCATAGACATAGAAAATATTGTTTAGGGCAAGTTATTTATTTTTCATTGGCTAAAATTATAAAATATAGATATGAACCATTACCCTAAAATTTTTTATTTATGTGAATGAAAATATTTTTACAGTGCACATTCTGAGTATAGGACACCATACTAGACCACATGTCACTTTCACTTTCATTTTTGTCTTTGCAAGATTGAGTTGAAGGTGATCTTTCCACCAGCCAGCAGGCTCAGATGCAAGCAGCTACTGTCAGATCATCTAGATGAAATGAGAGGTAGAGTTGTGTGTCATCAGTGATTAAGAAAAAAATGTGTATCTCAATGTTGGATCCTAGTGATGACATGTAGATTGAGAAGAGAAGTGGTCCAAACACTGAGCCTTGAGGAACCCCAATAGCTAGATGTTACGACTTAGACACCTCTCCCCCCCAAGGACCTACCAGAGTGGTAAGACTTGAACCACTGGAGTGTCAAAAGCAGCAAGATGAGTACTGAAGATTTGGAAGCTGCTCTTGCCAATCTCAGATCTTCAATCACTGAAAGCAGGGCAGTCTCAGTTAAGTGGCCACTTTTAAAACACGACTTGTTTAAGCATTTAGCAACGAATGGAATGCCTTCATCATCCTCACCATCAGGATCTCATCTAAGAAACCAGTTTGGAGCTGCTCCATCCCCTCTTCTGTAAGGCAATTGATTGGATCATGAAGACATCCACAGCCCAAAAGCAAAATGGCATCCAGTGGACATTATAGTCAAAACTGGATGATCTCGACTTTGCTAATGACCTGGTCCTTCTCTCTCAACACTGTTGCCAGTAAGTTACTGTAATTAAAATTTACAGTAGCAAACCGTATTTAATTTACAGTTGCAAACTGTAGCTGTTTTACAGCCAAATACTATCAAAAAAGGCAAATTCATCAGTATACTACTGTAATTCATTAATGTTAATATAGATTTCAGTAGATTTTATCATTTTATATTAAATTCATTTAAAAATATTTTATTTTTACTCTACATAGGTACTAATAACATTCAATTAAAACAGACACAATAATCAAAAAAAAATAAAATAAAATACTTTATTTAAAACAATGCATGTATAACACTTAAAAATACAGTCTTAAACTGCTGAAACAGTGCGTCTTCACCATTTCCCTTGTCTTAGGACATTTTGCAGTTTTGCAACTCTTCCGCTCTCGCGGGTTCATCCCCGGGCAAACGCCGCGACGCTGCCCGCTGCTTCAGTGTCTTCCTCGGACATGAGTGGCACGGCGCAGCGCGACTCGACAAAAGAAGACAATATATCAGATAGAATATTTTAAACTCAACAGTGAAAGGGTTAACCAGTAATATTGTAAATGACCAGTGTCATCTGTACCTCCGTCCATAGAGGGCGCTACTGTCATGGAATAGCGCTGAGTCTGTACATTGGTGAACTTTCTAAGTGATGCGTCAACCTGATCAACATTACTGGAGAAGAAACATGAACTTTTGGGTACAGGGTTTTCAAATGCACATTAAAAAGGGTTTTCTCTACCTCTTAGCTCCTGGCTGAGGAAGGGCACAAGGTACCGTTCAATTTAAATATGTGTGTTAAACTTTGAGAGACTTTGTTAAACTTTGTTTGTTTAGCATCTGGTTTTAGCATGTCGTTAGCATATATGCAGATTTCAGATATCAGCGATAACCATTTCATTTTATAATGTCGTTATTCAGAGAGTGTGTTTTCATTCATTGGTCTTTATTTGGTCATTTTATATATTTTATATTTTTCTCTCTAAATTGAAATCGTCAGTTGTACCAAAATTAATTTATTGTTAACTCATTTCGTATTGCACTCTAAAAGGAGATTGTTGTCATTTATAAAATCATATCAAGTTATTCAGGCTTACTACAGTACAGTAAGTAAAGAATGTGATTATTTTGTCACACTATTAATTGTGTAGGCCATCTTTGCAAATGTGTATTCATTAGTCTGTAGGTTATTCAGCTCTTACAGTGTTTTTTTTTTTTTTTTGGCAATTAAATCTTTTATAAACATCAGTTCCTGAGAGTAAAGTGCATCTGTTCAGCTGGGAATTCTACAAATATATTTCATAAATGTGGTACCAGAACAGAAGCAACTGAAATCATACAAATTTCAAACTCACCAACCAGATCCCAGAAAAACAAGCAGAACAAAAGATGGTGAAACATCTTTAACGATTTCAGTCCAAAAATATAAAAATACAAACTCTTCAAAACTGGTTCAGTTATAGTCTGACACCTAAAATAACTGCACATCTTTGCATGTTAATGCATTATGACTTTTCAGCACTTTCTATGCTGGTTATTTCACATTCTGAATGTTGACACTTTAAGTTCCACTAAGACTCAACTCAGATCAATGGCATCTCTGTCAACAGAAATAAACTGACCCATAGCATGTTAGCATCTTAATTTAAAACTGGGTGACACCACAGACATAATGACAGTTTCAATAAATTCTTAGCATCGCAATCCTCTGAGCGCAAACTAGATGATTTGGCTGAATGTTATGGGTGAGTTTATTTCTGCTGTAAGAGACGAGACTGATCTACTGGAAGTTGAGGCCTACTGGAATTCATAGTGTTAATGTTCAGTGTGTGAAATAATCAGCAAAGAAATAGCTAGACAGTCACATGTATTAGCACTTAATGATGTGCAGTTATTTTAGCTGACGGTAGTTTCGCTTCATGTTGATTTTGCTTGCTGAACGACAACACTCTCTTGCGTTGATATATACCGTTACAGTATGTACAGCAAATGTTGTGACGCCTCTGGACTGTGTTGTGAGCTCCAGTTGTCCTTGTTGTGTTTATGTAACTGTGTTCTCAAAATTTATTATAACATCTCACAATTCAGTATTTCCTCAGGTTAAAGGAGAAGCTTTGGGGAAGTTTGTTTAGTTTAGTGTATAAAAAACCAAAAAGAAAAATAATAAGCTAATAATAATTTAAACATTTTTGAATAATGTTCTTAAATATTATTTTAATAATGTAAACCACATGCTAAAATTATATATATATATATATATATATATATATATATATATATCCTCCAGGAGGTGCTCAACATAATAAATACAATAAAGCATAGAGAGACTTTTGAACCTTGAAAAGCGAAAACTTTATTGATAAAGGCAGATGGCAGTAGTAAAGAGAGATCTGTGTTGATCTCTTAATCTGACACTGACAGAGAGAACAGATGCTAAATGAATCATCAGTATTTATTTATGACAAAAGTGCTAGAAGAAAAACACACTTGGAAAAAAAAACTCAGCGAAAAGTTCAGCATTCTGCTTTAGATTTCAATACGTCCTGAAAAAGGTGAACATATAACAAAGCCATAAATTAGTAAATATCACAAAAATGTATAAAAGCAAAAACAGTTGTTGATGAATGACATCATCAGTGAGGTACCAATTGTGTGAATTTGTGCTTGATCTTGTTCAGCTGTTCTGGATCTGATGTCATAAACCAGAAGAATGACAGTAGCTACGCCCACCAGAGCAGAGAGGACCAATCGGATCACAGCTTCAGTAGAACCACAACAGTGGACAGAGTCAGACAGTAAACGGAACCAAAATCTGTGAAACATCTTTAACGGTTTCAGTCCAGATTAACTCTTCAAAACTGGATCAGTAACGAAATGACAGATGAGCTGATGTGAAGCTGATCTGTAGTAAAGTTAGGAAAAATAACTGCATCTTTGACAGTACTGTTGTGCAACCAACACCCATTTGTTTGTTTGTTTTTTTGCTGACACTCTGAAGTGTCACTTTATGCTTCAGGCTTCAGCTTCCTGCAAAACCTATTCGATGGTGTTACTTTCAAAAGTGTCCTGTGAAGTTCTCGTATGTTACTTCAGTGAGCTTTAAACTAACATGTAAATCCTGAAAGATTCAAACCAGAGTTATTATAGTACAGTTGAAATACTATTACATTTTAATTCCGATTTTGAATCCGTTTCTATTTTTCCCCACAAATCCTTATGTCTCCATCATTAGAACTGGAACAATGTGTGTGTTGATCACTTACTCTCGCTGACTGATTCCAACACACCATCCTTCACAAGTTCAGCTAAGCTTGTTTTCACCTTGTATATGGAAGAGCAGAAGGCATTTACAAAATATGGTTCTCTTCTCAGCCAATTTCACTTTAATTTCCTCCATGCTACCTAACTCTGGTTTGAAAACTTCACTTTGTTTTTACAAAATACCTTCTAGGTCTGGTGTTTTAGATGTTCTGATTCAGGCTGAGCCACTATATAGTGTTGGTGATCCGTAAACAAACTATTGAACTTAACATAAATCTAAACCTTTCTAAAAAGTTAAATGTGGCACACCTCTGAAATTCTTAAAATATACATGTAGTTATTTCCTCCAGGGGGTGCTTGACATAATAAATGTTACAAAAACATACTCTTGAACCTCAGATTGAGAAAAGTTAATTGATAAAGACAAGCGAATACAGATGACAGATGGACAACAGTAGTAAAGATAGATCTGTTTGTCTCTTTATACATTTGTTTCATGTCTTATCTTAGGAATAGTCAGAAACTCACTTTGCCTTTAAACTATAGTCCAAATGAGGGGCGTAGGCAAAAAAAAAAAAGGTAGAACACATTCTACCAAAATAAATAAATAAATACAGTCATCAAATGCGTGATACAAGCAATACTTCACTGAAAAAAAAAAGGTCAAACATGTCAGTGCCAATATCCTCGTGGTAAGCGTGCTGACATATAACGACGTTGCACTGTAGGCATCCCAAATTCGAATCCTTGCTTGTGGACCTTTCCCGATCCCACCCCCTTCTCTCGCCCCCACTTTGCCTCCTGTCCATCTACACTGTCCTATCTAAATAAAGTTACAAAACTGCCAAAAATAAGTCTTAAAGTCCCTTACTGTGGAAGTCAAGGGGGACCAACAACTGTGTGGTTCTTCAAAATATATTTGTGTTTAAGTTACACAGATCACATGAAACCTAGCTATAGCAAATAATCCAAACAAAATGTTGTACAACAATATATCTGAGGGAAATATAAACTTAAAATTGAAGTATCTGACACTAATTGAGAGAGCTCACGCTCAAATAACCATCAGTATTTATGAGAAAAATACTAGAAAAAAAAAAAAAAAAACACTTTTAAGTTCGCTGTTCTGCTTTAGATTTCAATACTTTCTGAAAAAGATGAAAATATAAAGGCATGAATTAATAAATCTCATATTTACATCTGCAAAAACAGTTTGTAACAAATGACATCATCAATTATGTGTGAATTTGTGCTTGATCTTGTTCAGCTTTTCTGGATCTGATGTCATAAACCAGAAGGATGACAGTAGCCACGCCCACCAGAGCAGAGAGGACCAATCGGATCACAGCTTCAGTAGAACCACAACAGTGGACAGAGTCTGAGAAATAAAAACATCAAACTCAGTCAATAAATGTTAATATCAGCGCCGGCATCAACTAAAATCAGCACTGCCGTACCTGAACATGGTTGACAGAGTTTGCTGATGTCCAGATGTTGAGTCTGGTTGCTGATGGGATTGTTGATCACACAGCTGTAGGTGTTGTTATCCTGATATTCCACATCCAGAAATAGAGAGAGACTGATGCTGAGATCAGACACACTGATGCTGGACAATAAACTGTTTCCTTTGTACCAGGAGAGAGTCACATTACTCACATTCACCGCTGAACACACCAGTGAACAATTTGATGATGATGATGAACATTGTGAAGAGTTACGGTTGATGACAGGAACAGGCAGACGAGCTGAAAACATTAGAAAATAAACAGAAATGAGGATGAAATGAGATTTTCAAGCAGACCAGGAAGAAACTTTGAGAGGCACCAATGAGTGCAGAGCTTTTAAAAACAATATGGCAGGGTTAAATATAAATCTGCATGCTATAAATAAAACGTTAGTCTAATTAGTAATTTTATGTCATTAGCCATGATAAGACACGTCCTCAGATTTATTTTAATGCTGTAATAAATGGAAGAAAATATTACACTTACCAAAGACAGAGAGACTGAAATGCTTGATATCACTGTTGGTCTGTAGTTGATAAAGTCCAGTATGTTCAGTTGTGATGTTTGTGATGGTCAGAGATCCAGTTTGATTGTCCAGCTTCAGTCTGTCTCTGAATCTCCCATCAAGAACAACATTATTTACAGTCATACTGCTGGTCTGTTTACTGATTTCAACTAGTAAAGTGTTTTCATATCCAAAGCTCCATTGAATCACATCACTTATTATTTCAGTAAGATCAGAGTTTAGAGTGACTGAATCTCCTTCCATCACTGATGCTGACTTCACTTCATCTTTATCAGAGAGAACAAACAAAAACAGGTATTTTCAGATTAAGATTTTTAAATAACTTCATGATAATTTACTAAAGTAAACAGTTCGAAGTTTACGTTTCAAATGAATAATAATAATGATATCACAAAACATAACCGACAGAAAATAAATAAAATTATGTAATTAATGCACCATTCAATAAAAGTGGTAAAGCTGATATTCAAGTCACCATAGACATTGAGATTGAGAAATATCTCCATAAAGTGGCTCTGTAGTTGATAACCATTAGAGTCTGTGATTCTAGTGTTTGTGATGGTCAGAGATCCAGTTTGATTGTCCAGCTTCAGTCTGTCTCTGAATCTCCCATCAAGAACATCATCATATACAGTGATTATGTCGGCCTGTTTATTGATTTCAGCTATTAAAGTGCTTTCATTTCCAAACATCCACACAATCAGATCATCATCCATTATTTCAGTACGACCCGTGTTTAGAGTCACTGAATCTCCCTCCAAAACTGACAATGACTTCAGTCCTGTATCAGCCAACACACGAAAGACAAAACAGAAACAGGGTTCATCACAGATTAAAACTATTTTTAAGTTTGAGTAAACCTATTTTAAGTTTAAAATTGAATAATATTACACAGCAGAACCATTAATAATTGTGTTCTTTGTGCTTAATAATATATAAATTAGATGGAATAAATATTTAACTCACCGCGGACAGTGAGATTGAAACTCTTGCTCACTGTGGCAGTTCGCAGTTCATAACGTCCAGCATGTTTCATTCTGATGTCTGTGATGGTCAGAGATCCAGTTTGTTCGTCCAGTTTCAGTCTGTATCTGAATCTCCCATCAAGAACATCATCATATACAGTCATGCTGTTGGGCCATATATTGCTTTTAGCTATTACAGTGTTTTCAGTAGTATACATCCAGTAAATCCAATCACGACTCATTATTTCAGTTAAATCAGAGTCTAGAGTGACTGAATCTCCTTCCATCACTGATATTTTTTCTGTATAATCAAACAGACACAGAGTATGTTCAAAGGAATAATATCATGTGTCAGTAGAAGACAGAAAACAAGAACAATTGTGTGTGGATTAATAATTTAATCTTTAAATTAAAATATAAAGCAGGTGAAACTGATATTTAACCAACCATAAACATTGAGATAGAAAGTCATAATTAAACTGTTCATCAGTAGTTCATAATGGCCCACATGTTGAGTTGTGGTGTTTGTGATGGTCAGAGATCCAGTTTGTTTGTCCAGCTTCAGTCTGTCTCTGAATCTCCCATCAAGAACATCATCATATACAGTGAATCTGTTGGCTGTTACATTGATTTCAGCTAGTACAGGTCCATGATTAAAACTCCACTGAATCAGTTTAATATACATAATTTTGTAAAGCTTATTGTGTAGAGTGACAGAATCTCCCTTCTTCACTGACAGAGTATCCATTTCTGTTACACAGAGATTAAAGAATTTGGCTTGATGAGTCCTCCATTAAGATACTTACATGATTATATATAAAACATATTTCTGACTCACCAACCATGCGCCACAAACACAAACAAAATATAATTCTGTAAAACATCTTCAATGCATTCAGTCCACAAATATAAAAAAAAAACAAAGGTTGTTCAGTAATATAGTGACACATGTGCTGATATAAAGCTGATCTGTAGTAAAGTGATGAGAAACTCTACTGCCAGCTAAAAAAAGAAAAAAAATCTAACATCTTTGACACTGCTAATGTATGTGACCAATGACCAACTGTTTGTTTTTGCTGATTATTTTACACTCTGAAGTGTTGCTTGATGCTCCAGGCCTGAGTTTCCAGCAAAGCCTATTCGATGGTGTTATTTCCAAAAGTGTCCTGTGCTTTAAACTAACATGCAGATCCTGCGAGATTCAATTAATCAATACAATTGAGACACTATTACATTTTAATTCATATTTTGAATCAGGTTCTATTTATATATTTTCATTTTTCATTTTAATTTCTGTTCATTTTCGCTCCAAAGCATGCACTGCAGGTATGCTTGGTTGAGGTCAGCGTAGCAAAAAGGTCGCTAATGTGAGGTAAGATGTACTGTTGTCAAAACCATGACTCATATTTTTGTACATAATACCTTTGTTATTATTGAGAAAACCCAATTCTAAGATAAAAGCTTATTTTATGATGATCAGTGTATTGGGTGTACCAAATAATCACTAAGCAAAGAAGAATTAAATATCTAGCTGAGAAAATTAACATATCCAAACAAGTTTAAAGTGATCTTTACCTTTTGTGGGTATTTTATAACCTTTATAAAGCCATTCCTTTTTTTCTGGAAGCGTGCATTATCTTTTATTATCTTTTGCGTCAAATTCTTGGATTTAATCAATAATTTCACTTACAAAAATCAAAAATAAGACATTTTTGGCTGTTATCACACAAATAAAATAATTATCAACAAAATTAATCTTTTCAAAATAGAGGAAACACAAACACTGCATCTGAATTGGCATTTAGATGTATTTATCAACTGTTTAATGCAGGACATGAAAGCATTTAACCTGCAGTTACAAATGCATGAAAACTATTTTAAAACTTTAATCCTAAAAGGTTGAATGCTGATATTTACAATTATTTAAAAAAAAATTGAAAAGGTATTTTAAATGTGGAATTACAACCACCAGTAGGTGTCAGTAAGTCACAGTTCATAAGCGAGCCATTGCGATTGAACCGAATCATTTAAACGGTTGATTCCTTCAGGAAAGAAACACCTCCTGTGTCCCAAAGTGGAGTGCACGAGACGCTCCACCTTTGCAGGATTTCCTAATTGTGCCAGAAGGTGTTCCCGATTACCGCTCCTGTCGCATAGCAACAGTGCGAGAGGGGCGCTGCCATCCTGACAGGTTTGGACATTTAAGTTATGGAGCCAGCACTGGTCATATTTGTTTTTATATTTTATGTTTTACTGGATGAGACGGTGGGGATGTACCTCAGGGTTGGCCAAGAGTATGGCCTGGTAAATTATATTGTTTTGCTGAGTCACTGAGGAGTTAGTCTCGCGTAGCCAGACCTTCAGACTGACGGCTGAAGGTCTGGAATTCATAGCAGCTTTCTTTGGCCAAGGCCCGCCCATAAGGCCGTTTGACCGACATGTCAAACAACCAATCACAGTTCGTTTCGTTAGCGTCACGTTTCGGGGCGTGGAAATGTCCCCACAACAACAGACCGGTGTGCAACAAGTCAGTCAGCATAGAAAATCAAAGAAGGAGAAGAAAACAAGCAGTAAGTCATTGATCTGTTCGTGAACGTATAACAACAATGGCGTCTGCATTATATCTCTTTTTGTCTCCACTAAGTGCCTCAAACAAAACTCCTGGACATCTCTTAAAGAGTCTATGCCGTGAACCTTGCATACTTTTGAGAATCCTACGTTTAGCTGATCTTGATAAATGCTCACTGTCAGTCATGTAAACACGACAGTTTTTCTTCTGCAATCACACGTCTGCGCTTTGTTTCCCGGCGGACCGAAATAATCGCGACACTCGCATCCCCCGGAAATCCGATAAAATTCAACCAATCAGATGACGACTTCGACATTCCTGAAGTGCTTCCAGTTAAGTGTACCATATGCATCAGACATTTAGCCAACGTTCCGTGGGCGTGACGTCTGAGGCTGAGACTACTGAGGAGTTGGTGGCCATTCGCAACCAAGAGATTCACCTCCCCGAAGACCCCAGAACACATGGAGGCAGGGCTAGACTTAAAACTTATGTTGTTTTTCTAATGTTAAACCTAGGCTACGTTGTAAATATTTGTACATTTTTAATTTAATTATTTTAATACATATTAAAAACATTAAAAAAATCATAATGTTTCCAAACTTTTGACAGGTACTGTATGAAAATCTGTAGAAAACCATGTGTGAACTGATGCCGTTGTTGTTTACAACAGCAAGAGAGGACACCATGTGCAGAAGGCAGTATAATCAGGAAGTAAATAAGACTAAACACAACATGCCAAATCATGCTGGTGCCTAACCTGACAGAAAAGAAAATGTCAAAGTTTAATTCTCCATCACAAACACTCAGTCTGAATTTCTTATATTTACAGTAGAGTTCATTACTATGTAGACCTGCCACAACATCATATGGAAATATCCATCCTAATTTTACAACATGGCCCCTTTTCTTTTTTTTTTTCTTTTTTTCAGGAACAAGCAGATGAGCTAGACAACATGAGAGAGCAAAGATAAATAAGAACAAATATATTCTTATTTTTAGTTCAAGCTGTGCATTATGTCAGTGTTTATATGATCTTTAATCTTAAACTGTAAATTTATTCAATAAATAATAAATGTGAATAGTTGGTAAAAACAAGAGTATTTTAAGAAAAGTGCAATTTATCTATTCTCACCATAGGCAGAAACACTGAATGTTTTTAATGATGTTGCTTTAGTTATTATTGTAGCACATAATGTCCAGCATGTTTCATTCTGATGTTTGTGATGGTCAGAGATCCAGTTTGTTTGTCCAGCTTCAGTCTGTCTCTGAATCTCCCATCAAGAACGTTATCATATACAATGATGCTGTTGGTCTGTTTATTAATTTCATCTATTAAAGTGTTTTCATATCCAAACCTCTACTGAATCACATCATCTTTCATTTTAGTAAGATCAGAGTTTAGAGTGACTGATTCTCCCTCATTCACAAACACGTAATTGCCAAACACACCTGAAGGAGTTTATCATAGATTAAAATCACTTAATGTTGGTTTGATGAAGCTTCACTAAAATACTTTTAATCATCTAAATAAAAGCGAAGCAAATAATTTTCTGCAGCAGTGGAAAGGCAAAACATCACAAATGAAAAGAGAAATATATTTAATATGGAACAATAACAAAAAGTGAAACAATAGCCAGCTTTACTGAACATGACAAACTGGCCCTTTCACAATATTTCGCATAGGGGCAGTCTCCGATCCAGCTTTCACAAACAGGGGCTGTTGAGACTGGAAGGCTAAAGGGTTAATGAACATTTGTGTTATTCTGAAGTCCATGGCAGATTTACATTCGATGTTGGTAGACATAAATAATGATCATGTTGTGGCTGCATGACTGGTGCAATCAGTGACAAAACAAAACTTTGGCTTTACTGCAGTTAGCTGTGATCTGCTCCCAACTGAAATAAGACCAAATATAAGAAAACGCACAATGAGTAAGAACTTATTCAATGAAATGTAGATGCCTCCAAGCTCTACTGACTGTATGTTTTACTGTTTTTTATTATATGGATAAACTTGTATGCACCCGATGTGGATCTTCGGTGTGGGTCTGCAGTGGATTTCATAAATGTTGTTGTGCACTGTATTTGCGATTGTCTGTTTCCAGGGATGTTCTCATATAAACAGCACCTATAAGTAACTTTGTCGCCTGTCATGTCGGTTTACATTTGCCCATCCTTAGAATTTTAATGCCCCCCATCAGTACTGGCCTGCAACAGTGAATGTTGATCCTCCCTGACTAATTTAACCAATAATGTATTACATGGTACCAGAACAGAAGCAACTGAAATCATCACCAACCAGATCCCAGAAAAACAAACAGAACAAAAGAGGGTGAAACATCTTCAATGATTTCAGTCCACAAATATAAAAAGACAAACTCTTCAAAATTGGTTCAGTAATAAAATGACAGATGAGCTGATGTGAAGCTGCTCTGTAGTAAAATACAGTGAAACTACTGTCCACTAAAATAACTGTGCATCTGTAAGTGTTAATGCATGTGACTGTTCAGCTCTTTCTTTGCTGATAAATTCACAGCCTGAACATCGACACTTTGTGCTCCAGTAAGACTCAACTTCCAGTAGATCAATGGCATCTCGTTCAACAGAAATAAACTCACCCATAAATGTTAGCATCTTATCCAATTTTTAAACCATGCAACACCACAGACATAATAACAGTTTTATTTTTAGCATCGCAATCCTCTGAGCGCACACTAGATGATTTGGCTGAATGTTATGGGTGAGTTTATTTCTGTTGAAAGAGACGACACTGATCTACTGAAGGTTGAGGCCTACTGGAATTCAAAGTGTCAATGTTCAGTGTGTGAAATAAACAGCAAAGAAAGAGCTAGACAGTCACATGTATTAGCACTTAAAGATGTGCAGTTATTTTAGCTGACAGTAGTTTCACTTCATGTTGATTTTGCTTGCTGAACGACAACACTCCCTTGTGTTGATATGTACTGTTACAGTATGTACAGCAAATGTTGTGACGCCTCTGGACTGTGTTGTGAGCTCCAGTTGTCCTTGTTGTGTTTATGTATGTTACTGTGTTCTCAAAATTTATTATAACATCTCATAAATGTTTGTTTAGTTTTGTGTATAGAAAAAAACAAAAAGAAAGTTAATAAGCTACTATTAAATAAAACATTTTTGAATAATGTTTTAAATAATATTTCATCCTGATGTGTGAATTTGTGCTTGATTTTGTTCAGCTCTTCTGGATCTGATGTCATAAACCAGAAGAATGACAGTAGCCACGCCCACCAGAGCAGAGAGGACCAATCAGATCACAGCTTCAGTAGAACCACAACAGTGGACAGAGTCTGACAGTAAATGGAAACAAAATCTGTGAAACATCTTCAACTGTTTCAGTCCACGAATATGAAAAGATGAACTCTTCTGGATCAGTAACGTGATGTGAAGATCAGTGATGTGAAGCTGATCTGTAGTAAAGTCATGAAAAATAACTGCATCTTTCACAGTACTGACAACCAATACACCCCCCACCCCCACCCCACTTTTTAACAAGTGTACACGAGTTCACCCTTACATTTAATCATCCAAACTAGCACAAGTCATATAGCTCAAGTTGCACCTGAGCCAATTTAGTTGAAAAAGGGTGAAACAAATATCTGACTCACCATAAACCTTGAGAATGAAAATTATGCTTATATGGTCGATCTCTACTTCATAATTTCCAGCATGTTCAGTTGTGATGTTTGTGATGGTCAGAGATCCAGTTTGATTGTCCAGCTTCAGTCTGTCTCTCAGTCTCCCTTCAAGAACATCATTATATACAGTCATGCTGTTGGCCCATGTATTGATTTCAGCTATTAAAGTGCTTCCAATCCAAAACCACCACTGAATCTGATGACCATTAATATCACAGTTTAGAGTGACTGAATCTCCCTCCTTCACTGATACTGGCTTCTCTTCATCACCAAACACACCTGAAGAACAGAGTTGTTCACAGATCAAAGCTTTAAAATCACTTAATGTTGATTTGATGAAGCTTTGACAAAATACTATTACTCTGCTGAGGAATCAGTTTTCTGTGAAATTCCGCCACCTATAAGATTACTAACTGTGATGTTAAAATATGAATATACCTCTATGCACACACTGTGGTTATTTTCAGTGTCTTTAGTGGATTTCGTAAATCAAAGTTTTGGCATGAAACTCTAAATGGCACAACTCAATCTTACTTAATAACATTATCACATGGTCCAGCTGACTGGTTCTTTTAGTATCAGCAGCCAATGAGATTGCTGCTCAAAATTCAAACACCTGGCTAGTGCTCTTCAGAAACCCTCCACCTTCCCCAGCTCCACCTGTATAGGTCTGCTACGGGGTGATTCATAAATGCTATATGGGGGTTATTTCATGTATGTTATATGTGCAGCAGCAGTATTTCTTACATGCTCACAGCAGCATGTTGTGGATGTTTTGGCAGTAGCAAGTCTCGGTACTTGCAGATCTATTCCGCCAAGACCAAATACATTAGCATTGTCATGTACATTACCATGCCAATCCCTCCAAGTGTTGTCATGACAGAGTTGTTGTTGTGCACTATATAGCAATTGTTTACAGGATTACATGATTTTCCCATGTACATAACAGATTTAAATAACTTGTCACTAGCCAAGTTTTGATTTTTCTATCAGTTTGCATTTGCCCAACATTAGAATCTTAATGCCCCTTTCAGTACTGACCTGTAATAGTGAATGTTGTTTCCCTCTGACTAATTTAGTAATTTATTACATGGTACCACAACAGAAGTAACTGAAGCCATGAAAAACACATTTCAGACTCACCACCCAGGCACCAAAAGCACAAACAGAATAAAAAAACTCCACCATGGTCTAAAATAACTGTTCATCTTTAAGTGTTAATGCATGTGGCTATCTAGCACTTTTATGCTGATAAATTCACACTCTGAACATTGTCACTCTGAACTCCAGTAGGTGTCAACTTCCTGTATATCGATGGTGTCATTTTTAACAGTAATAAACTGACTGGTGCTCAACATAATAAAAGTAATAAAACATGGAGAGAGTCCTGAACCTCAGAGTGAGAAAACTTTATTGATAATTGCAGGCAAATGCATATGGCTAATAGACAGCACTAGTAGTAAAGTGAGATCTGTGTTTTATCTGAGGAAATATTCAGCCAGTAGAAGAGCTTTAGTATTAGAGACGCCCAATCTCTATAATAATAGTAACAACAATACACTACTTTTAAGTGTGATCTAAGGAGATTTTGAAAGGCTCCAATCAAATACGAAAGATTATATTGTAAGAGAAAAAAGAAAAAAAAAAACATTAAAAAGGAAAGGAAACATTTATTTTAAGCTGTTAATGAGAGAGTACATTATTGTTTGTTCTCAAATCATCTTCTAGAGTGGAAATGAGCCACCTAAAATTAACATATACCAGTATGTGAATATACAAAACCATTACAAAAAAAATGAAGGTTAATAAATAATAAACAGTTTTATTAAAAAAAAAAAAATCATGTCATCATCAATCATGTACCTGATGTGTAAATATGTGCTTAATCTAGTGTGAACAAATCAATTTTTAGCTGCATCTATACAAGCAATGACTATATAAAATCATAAAAAATAAATGTAAAAAAAAAAGAAGAAGAAATGGCATTAGGTTTCTGATGTGTGAACATGTGCTCCATCTTGTTCAGCTCTTCTGGATCTGATGTCATAAACCAGAAGAATGACAGTAGCCACGCCCACCAGAACAGAGAGGACCAATCGGATCACAGCTTCAATAGAACCACAACAGTGGACAGAGTCTGAGGAATAAAAACATCAAACTGAGATCAGCTCAGTCAGTAAACGTTAATATCAGTGCCGACGTCAACTTATATTAGCACTGCCGTACCTGAACATGTGTGACAGAGTTCAGTGTTGAGATGTGTGGTCTGGTTGGTGAATGAATAAGCCACAACACAGCTGTAGGAATCATCCAGACACTCAATCTCCAGAGGTTGAGAGAGACTGATGCTGAGATCAGACACATTGATGCTGGACAATAAATTGCTTCCTTTGTACCAGGAGAGAGTCACATCACTCACATTCACCACTGAACACACAAATGAACAATATGATGATGATGATGAACTGTTTGAAGAGTTACTGCTGATCACAGGAACAGGCAGACGAGCTGAAAACATGAGAGAATATAGATAAATGAGGATGAATAAAGATATTCAATAAGACAAGGAAGAAACACTGAAAGGAACCAAGACTGATCAAAAGTAGAGCATTTTAAAACAATGTGACACACTGCTCAAAAAAACTAAGGGAACACTTAAATCCCACCCTGATTCTCATTGAAGTAGGTGGTATTTTTTTTTTTTTTATGAGTCATTAATTAATTAAATAATTAATTAATTAATTAATTAATTCAAATGACAGCAAAACAGACACTACTGTGATTAAAATATAACACAATATTAACTTTATATTTACTGAACAGTTGTAGAAAATCATATCTGTTATATCACTTATCATGTATGACATAAATATGTGAGAAAACTCATACAGGACTTTTTTTTCGCCACAGCATATTGCATTTTAATGGGATATAATCAGTGTTGGGGAGTAACTAGTAACATGTAACAGAATTACGTAATTTAATTACAAAATATATGTAATTGTAATTAGTTAGTTACTGAGAAAAACTTAAAATTAAATTACAGAAAAATTAAATTACAGTTACTTTTGAAAAATGCCAGTGATTACAAAGGGGATTACATCTGAATTTTTTCACACAGCTCTTTCCTGTCATCTCTCTACTGTCCTATAACAATAAAAGGCATAAAAAGTCAAAAAGTCAAAAAAAAAAAAAAAAAAGTCTGAATTTGTGGTGGCTGTGCTTTAAAGCTATGTTATTCCCCAATAACAACTGGTAGGAGCTAATAACTCAGACACATTCGGGGCAGCTTAAGTCAGTGCTATATGCTTGATCATTTTTCTTGGTGGAAGCTTTGTGTTTGCTTAGCTAATAAAATATTAAAGCTTAATTCAATATTATGTGGACAGTTTCTTAATTCTGTCATCCTAGTATCCAGGGATGGGGAGTATTTTAGATAAATGTAAAATACGTATTTGAAATACAAAATACTTTTTTGTATTTTGTATTGTAAAGCCTTTGGGAAAAATCTAATGTAATTTGTATTTAAATACATTTGAGTTTTGTGCATTTCCAAAATACATAAAATACTTTGTGCCAATCAACCTCTTTATCAGGGTGCTGATTTAGTTGAGACACACCCCTCCCCCAGCATTAACACTCATGTAAGCTGCCTGCAGCAGAGTCAGCATTGGATCAGCGACTTTTCTCAGTTTTCTGCATTAAGGTAAGGGTGTCATCATGATCAATTCCTTGTTGATTAAAGTTAAAATGGTGCATCATTCAGATTTGCCTTCAGTAAACATAGATATAGCGATCTTTCTAATATAGAGAATTAAATATATAAATTTAGATTTAATAATCTAAAGAATAAAACTTTTAAATGTTTAGGTACTTCTTTGGACTTACATAAAAGCTGCAACAAATAAAACAGATTCAAAATAAAAGTCACCTCTGACAATGACAGTGAAGTTTTTACTCATTTGGTTGCTCCACAGTCCATAATTTCCAGCATGTTCAGTTCCGATGTTTTTGATGGTTAGACAATTACTTTGAGTATACACCGTCAGTCTGTCCCTGAATCTCTCATCATAATTATGGTTTACAGAGGCTCCGTTGTTTGTTACATTGATTACAGCAATTAAAGTGGTTTTATTTCCAAACCACCACTGAATCACATAATTACCCATCATTTTCTGATGAGTGTGTAGAGTGACTGAATCTCCCTTTATCACGGATGTCACTACATCTGCGTCACCTTTAAAGCAAACAAAAAAAGCTTATCACAGCTTACTAAATAACTTCATGATGCTTTACTAAAGTAAAAGAAAAAGTGAGAAATGACAGACTGCATCAGACTCCATACTGCTAAACTGAGTTAAACTGTTCAACCCAATGAGCTTTAATATCACTTCTACACTACAATAAACTTCTTCACTGAGATCTTCGACATCCTCATCATTATTTCTTACACTAGTGCAAAATTTACATTTGAAATGAATAATATCATAAAAGAACAATAGCAAACTGATGTGTGGATTAATATTCACAACTTTGTTGTGATTTTGAATAAAACTCTGATTTTTCTGATACAGAAACTGAAGTTAATTTGAGCTCCACACATCAAACACAGAAAACCTTTTACTTCACTTTAACTTTAACTAAAGGTGCTGCTGTTTGAGATTCAGTGTTTTATATAAAGAACATTTAGAAAACAAGCAAACAAACACTGAATCTAAAGAAAGAACTGAAGTCATACACATTTCAAACTCACCAACCAGATGCCACAAACACAAGCAGAGCCAAAATCGGTGAAACATCTTTAGCTGTTTTAGTCCACAAATATGAAAAGGCAAACTCTTTAAAACGGATTCAGTAATAAAATGACAGATGGTCTGATGTGAGGTTGATCTGTGGTAAAGTCATCAAAAACTGCACTGTCAGCTAAAATAACCACACATTTTTAGTGTTAATGCATGTGACCATCTAGCTCTGTTTTGCTGATTTTGTCACACCCTCATTGCAACTTTTAGCCACCGTAGGCCACAACTTCCTGTAGATCAATATCATTTTTAACAGAATTAAAGTAATCTATAATATGATCAAGGACTAGTTAAAAGTGTCTTAAAGCAGCCATTTGATCTGCTCATGAGATCCTTAGAGTGTTTGGCTCTGCTCTTTCCTGTAACAGTTTTCAGTAAATGCGCAGAGTTACCCTTATTAGCACTGTTGAGTGTTTTCAGTCACATCCGGGACATTTGCTTGTGAGCGCACCTCACCCATCTGAAATATTTTTCACAGATGCCATTTTCTTTACTCACGATGCAGAGCATAATGAGGACGGGAAACAGGGAAATACAGCATTTAATCATACAAAATGTTTTTTCATATCGTTTAATAACGATATTTATGTGCTGTATGTGGCTAAAATTTTCTCAAAGATATTTTATCCACTTGCGATCCAGAACAGACCAGACTCCTGTGTACTCAGGGCTCTCAAGTCTCTCAAGCTGTAGTTACCCCAACCCCACAAGCAGGTTTCTGTCAGTTATGAAGTTGACTGATGGAAGCCATAAAAGAGCAGAAGGAGGAGACGAAGTGATGATGGTAAAAGAAAGTATAACAGAATTTATTGAACAGTTTTAGTTGCGTATGTCTCAATGTTCAAACTTCGTCTGGGGAGTACAGCTCAAAGAACAATGATATATCAAATGGATTCAACATCCCATAAACCTTGAATTTCCATAAACATCCCCGTTATCTATTTCTTAGACCAAACAATCCATGAAACCCCACAATAATGGAACTGAACAATAATGAAAATGCATAAGCAAGAAAAATATAAAATATAAGAAATATAAAATATAAAACATATAAATGAATAATATATATGAATAAATGATAAATACTTAAATAATCAAATAAATAATTAAATATGAATTATGTGAATGACTAATGATTGTAAAATGATAATGAATAATTATGTAAATAAATGATTATAAATAAAAAATTAAAAACAAACATAAAATTTAAACACAACACAATCATTTGCATGGAATGATCTAAGGATCCTTCAAAGCTGATAAATGTAAGCATTATAAACCTTAAAACATTAAGAGCACATGTGGACCAAATAAGAATATGTGTTTTGTGCCTTTGCATTGGTTTGCCTTGACATTATGATGTTTTAGTTGTTGTAAGAACAACAAATATGTATTGAAAACACTAAATGTAAAGACATTTTGGTGCAAGAAAAATATTTACAGTGTTTCAATTAAAAAAATAAATAAATGTAATCATGTATTGTTTTGTGGGATTATTTTGTAATATTTTCACCTGAACACTGGTATTGTGTTGACCAGTTAATCCATGAGTTTTAACTTTGAACGCCAACTTTGGTGTTTTCATCATCCATTCTGTTTTTAATATTTTACATTTTAAGAGTTTGTTAGTAACACTGTCAGGGTGTTAAAAATGTCAACACTTTCAAAAGTGTTAGTTTAACACTTTACCAGTGGTATCCATATATACACTGGATAAGTGTTAAATTTAACTCTGAGGGAGTTAAATTCACCCATAAAAATGTGTAGTGTTGTTCATTTTTATATCAGGTCTTATCTCCATCTCAGACTGATTTCAGAGTTTCCTAATATGGAGCAGGAACAGATTGCCTGCTGTTAATGGTTGAAAATGTGAGATCAACAAACATCTTACTGTTAAGATTCAAACTAACAACCTTTAGTCTCTTGTTCTCAGTATAAACTGTCTCCATTCAGCACTGATGAAGCTTCAGGTTTCAATCTTTGAGGAAGAGGAATATAGAAATATATAATGTAGTGTCTGTCCATTTCTATGTGTACAACATTGTGCACTATGCAAATGTAAAACAAATCGCTTGTACAGTTGTCATTTATATTCCATGAAGATCAAGAAACTTGATGCAACACAAGATAAAATTACAGCAACATTTAATGCCACACACACACACACACACACACACACACACACACACAAAACAAAACAAAAAAAAAACGCTTGTCTCCACAACACTGCTTGCATGGTCAACCACTTTCACAAGAAAAACCACACTGGTCCACTAGTTTCACTTACACAAAATCCTCACATTTTAAGTGTTCTCTTTGTATATAACAGTAACGACTGCCAGAGAAATGCACCCTAAAGATTAAACATCTTTTTTGAGTGCACAAACTTCTCCAATAAGACAATATAAGCCTCTGAAGCCACCTGCTGGATGAACGGTAGAGAGGAGAAACGTTCACAAACTGCGCTTCCACTCCTATTAATCCTACATCTGCCAAAGTGTTTCATTTTTAAATTTGAAAAGTGTATTTGTATTGTGTTAGACTGCTCTGACAATACATTACAAATTAAAAGCTAGTAAACACTGCTGTAAGGGTGTTGAAGGTTCGGAAAGTTCTGGTAAAGCTATTGTTCGAACAAATTACATTTAACAATTTATTAAAAATCCACTTAAAAGACAATATTTACAGGGACATAAATATTACAGATGCAGTAAGATGCATGTACAAAATCATGGACCAGTAGCATACAATAGATCTTCAAAATATTAAGCCTATCACCATATTATGGGTATAAATAACAACGTCTCCGCCATATATGGCGGCTGCCTATGATAGCAGACAAAGCACAAAACTTTGCTAACTGTTTAGCCCTCTTTTTTGGCATCCCAAGTTGTTGAAGCCCTTTCACAACCAACCTATGTATGTGTCCTAAACTGCCAAATATAAAAACAGATAAACGACCCCGATAACCTATCTCCGTAATAATATTCAGCAGTGGTTGGTATTTAATGACTTTAGTCATAAAGGCTTCCTCCATACTAGAGTCAAAAGTGCATGCTACCTCCAGAATAATCACTTCTCTACGCTCCTCATTAACCACAACAACATCCGGTGTATTAGCAGACAAATGTGAAAAAATGTCAGAATTCCTATTAAGACACTGAAACATAGATGTCTTTACACAAGAATGTTTATATATTCTTACTACAGGCGACAGATACTTAGATATGTCCTTCACTAGAAGGTCCACTATTCTATCATGACGGGCTATATACATTCCCTTGTAAGCATGGCAACCATTCAAGATATGTGGCAATGTTTCAGTAATCTGCTCTGTAGTGTGATGCAAACAGTGAGGAACCTGAGTTGTGGGAAACCAAATAGAAAGATTGAGTCTTGTAGGTAAAACTTGTAATCTGGCTTTAACTGTAAAAATAACAATATCCTCACTGAGTGCAGTATTCTTAAGAAATGAGTGTGAAACAGAATGATCAGCCGAAGAAAGACATGCAAGTTTTCCCTGAAGTTTCAGTCTAGTCCAGTGTTGCTTTTCATGATATTGTTGTAATTCTAAGAGAGTTCGCCGAGCACTTACAGATGTTAGCGGGTAACTATAACCACCATATGTGGCCATTGCCCTAACTTTAGTCAGGGGGTCAGTGATAATATCCTCTGAAACTCTCACACTCTCAGAGTCCGACCGTACCCACTCCAATGATACTCCAGTTCGAACACAGAGGTCATTCAGGTCCGGCCAATCTGACCAGACACCAAAACCAACAGAGTGAGTGTCAAGTTTCCCGCTGGGCTTTCTTTTAAAACCAAGGAAGTGGGGCTCTAACTCCTTGGCCAACGGCACCTTGCGTCTCCTTAGATCCAGAAACAGAGAGGACCGAGCCAACTCCCTAACATCTTTGTCATCATTATTCAGCATGTTCAGAAGGTGAGAGATCCTCATGCTGGTATAAATCCATGTCACATTTGGTACCCCCAACCCTCCTTCCCTTCGGGGGTGAAAAATAGTTGTTCATTTCGCTCAGCACTTTCTGTTGGATATGAACGTTAGAGAACAGATGTTGTACTTTACACACACACACACACACACACACACACATATATATATATATATATATATATATATATATATATATCTCCTGTTCTCCACTGTAGTTGTTTATGTAATTGTTAAAGTAAGACTGTTTAAAATACTTTATGTTTGTTTACTTAAGTAATTTGAAATGTAATTTCCAAAAGAATAATAATATAAAACAACAGAACAGACAGAAAAAAAGAAATAAAATAAAATAGTGTGTGGATTAATATTGTATATGATATATTATATTGTATTGTACTGTATATAAAACAGGTGGAACAAATATTTAACTCACCATTGACAGAGAGAAATAAAAGTATGCTCATACTTTTGATCTGTAGTTTATAATCTCCTGTATGTTTAGTTCTGGTGTTTGTGATGGTCAGAGATCCAGTTTGTTTGTCCAGTTTCAGTCTGTCTTAATCTCCCATCAAGAACATCATCATATCTGATCTGTTGACCAATTTATTGATTTTAGCTATTAAAGTGTTTCCTCTACTAAACGTCCACTGAATGTCATCATCCATTATTTCAGTAAGATCAGAGTTTAGAGTGACTGAATCTCCCTCCTTTGTTGATATTTCATCTGTACCATCAAATACACATAGAGAACAAACAGAAACAGGGTTCATCACAGACTGAGAGTGTTATCTGATGGTTTGCTAAAGAAAACGATTAATAACGATATGTTTGTGCTGATTCATTAAGGACCAATCATTGCCCCAACAACAGAAACCAACAGTATTCTACATGTAGGTCTTTTATTTGAGCTTCTGCATAGTTGACTTAATTTGTAAGTCAACTATAATTCATTGAATTTTAAGTTAATAATATTCTGCAGCAAAAGGCAATAGATTCATACATGGAACAATAACTACGGTAGTGACCAAAAGTCAGTACTGATGTGTGACCAACGGCCATTTGTTTTTGCTGAGTATTTTACACTCTGAAGTGTCACTTGACGCCCCAGGCTTCAGCGTCCTGTAATAATTTGATGGTGTTATTGTCAAAAGTGTCCTGTGCTCCAAACTAACATGTTAATCCTGTGAGATTCAAAACAGTGCTATTATAGTATAATTGACATAATATTATATTTTAATTCAGATTTTGATCAGGTTCTCTTTTTTTTCATTTTAATTTCAGTTAATTTTTGCTTCTTAGCATATATCTGCAGGTGTGGCAGAATAATAATAAATAAATAAATAAATAAATAAACAAATTTGTGTGAGGGTAACAAGGATATTTTAATGCATTATGGCCGAGCGGAAGGAGTAGTAAATTATCCGGAAGTGGAGGTGTATTTAAGGTGAAGCTGCATGAGAGAGCGGCAGGTTTGAGCAAAGCCATGCAGGTTACCTGAATCGAAATCAAACGCCGTTGCCGCATGGAGGAGACCTCGCTGTGTTTGGGTTGAGTGGATCGTTTTAATCCCGGTTTGCTGAGCGATTATTTTGGTGTGCGTGCTGCACCTCTGAACACCGGCTGCAGAGCGAAACGAGTCTCTGATACTGACGAAGGCAAGCGGGATCGTAAGGTGAATTCCTGTTCCACATCATTTTTACAAGTATATATTAAGAAAAATTTCCTCCCCTGCCATTACCGGCCAGCAATCCGCACGTACTACAAACACACTAGGGCTGCAACGATTAATCGCACGATGTCGTGAGGCACGTTTAGTCACTGACAAGCTACGCCAAAATCGCGCTCAAAATCGAATTCAATTTTGCGCGCGATTTGGCGTAGCTTGTCAGTGCTTTACGGCTCTGTGTATTACTTGCCGCTCCAGCTGAACGCACGTGATGGAGCTTTACTACTAATCAAAGTACCGGCTTCATTGACTAAACGCGCCTCACGACATCGTGCGATTAATCATTGCAGCCCTAACACACACACACACACACTTTCTGCCTCACACAAACATCGCAAACATACACAAACAATGACGCACGCACTTTCACGAAGCACGTAATTTGTTTTGTTTTTTGGTATTTTCTACAAATACAATTTGAAGTGATTGGGAAAAAAAAGTATTAAGAATCCTCTGTTTTTTTTCTTTGTTTCTTTTGCTTTCTTTTGTTACTACTTTCTAGTGAAAAGATATTTTGGTGTGTTTTTTTTTGTTTGTTTGTTTGTTTGTTTTTTGTTGTTTTTTTTTAACTTTGACTGTTGAAATGAATGGAACCAAGCATTTCTAAGGAATTGTTGAAATGTACTGAAACTGAAAAATTATGCTTGAACCCTAAAACACAGAATGTGCGCGTGAGTGTTTTTTTTTCTCCCTTTCTCTGGTTGCATGACCCATTTTGGCCCAACTTTAGATGTCGGACAGATGCCCTCGCATTTGACTCCAGAATACTTTGATATACAGAGGAGTTCATGGCCAACTCCATGACTGTGAGGTGCCCAGGTCCTGTGGTTACAAAACAAACCCCAAATTATCAACCCTCCTCCAGCATGCTTGTTTTTTGGTATGAGGTATGTGTGCTGATATGCTCTTTAGGTTTTCACCAAACTTTGAACTGTGCATTATGGCCAAACTTATGGCTGAACAATTTGTCATGTGTTGTTCTTCATCTGAGGTTTTATTTTCACAATTTTAAGAGAAGCCAAGGACCATTTTTTTTAAATTATGTCCTGATACGAAAAACCATGGAATTCAATAGGGTGTCCTAACTTTTTCACATGACTGTAGTGGTTTCTTCCAGGAGACGCTTGAAATAATAAATATAACAAAAACAAGGGGAGACTCTTAAACTTTAGCGTGAGAAAACTTTATTGATAAAGACAAGCAAATTCAGATGGCAACCAGACAGCAGTAGTAAAGTAAAAGGTACTGAAAAAAGAGCAAATATTTTGGTAACAATAGGTGTGTTTGACTTGAAGCAGTGCTGCGCAGACCACTTGATTTATGACATCAAAGTATAGCAAGAGTGTTTGAAATCACACTGAGGCACACTGACACTAATGCAAACTAAATGTTGAACAACAGTATATCTGTGGGAAATATAAACAAAAAAGTCTTTCAAAATGATTTTTTTTTTAAATATATGACATTAATTGAGAGAGCTCACACTCAAATATTCATCATAAAAAAAAAAAAAAAACCTTTAAGTTCACTGTTCTGCTTTAGATTTCCGTAGTTTCTGAAAAAGATTAATTTATAAAGGCATGAATTAATAAATCTTATAAATCTTTACATATGATAAAAGCAGTTCGTAAGAAATTACATCATCAATCGTGTACCTGATGTGTGAATTTGTGCTTGATCTTGTTCAGCTCTTCTGGATCTGATGTCATAAACCAGAAGAATGACAGTAGCCACGCCCACCAGAGCAGAGAGGACCAATCGGATCACAGCTTCACTAGGACCACAACAGTTGACAGAGTCTGAATCTGTATAAAATCATCAAACTGAGATCAGTCAATAAGCGTTAATATCAGCAACGACATCAACTAGTAGCAGCACTGCCGTACCTGAACATGTGTGACAGAGTTCAGTGTTGAGATGTGTGGTCTGGTTGGTGAATGAATAAGCCACAACACAGCTGTAGGAATCATCCAGACACTCAATCTCTAGAGGTAGAGAGAGACTGATGCTGAGATCAGACACATTGATGCTGGACAATAAACTGTTTCCTTTGTACCAGGAGAGAGTCACATCACTCACATTCACTACTGAACACAACAATGAACAATATGATGACGATGATGATGATGAACCGTTTGAAGAGTTAATGCTGATGACAGGAACAGGCGGACGAACTGAAACATGAGGAAAATAAACAATCATATCTTTGGTTCAGTGAGTATGTATATAGTCTTCTGAAAGTATAAAATGATTCAACAATACCTAAATTGTTAATAAGAATAGTTAAAGGACAGGACAAATCATCGCTACTCACCACTGACAGAAACTCTGAATGTTTTAAATGACTTTTTTGCTCCAGTTATCAGTAGTTTATAACATCCAGTATTTTTAGTTGTGATGTTTGTGATGGTCAGAGATCCAGTTTGACTGTTCAGCTTCAGTCTGTCTCTGAATCTCCCATCAAGAACATCATCATATACAGTGAATCTGTTATTAATTACAGTCATTTCAGCTGTTAAACTGTTTTCACTCCCAAACCACCACCAAATCTGATCATCATCGGTTATTTCAGTAAAACCAGATTTTAAAGTGACTGAATCTCCCTTCATCACTGATATTTCATCTGCATCATCAAACACACAAAGAGGACAATAAGAAACAGGGTTTATCACAGACTATTAAATAACTTTACGATTGTTTATGAAAGTAACAAGTTTGAAATTTACATTTACAAATGAATACAATGACACAAAAGATGCAACTTTACAATATAAAAGATTACAATGTTAAAATAAAATGGGTGAAACAAATATCTGACTCACCATAAACCATGAGAACGAAAATTATGCTTATATGGTTGATCTCTACTTCATAATTTCCAGCATGTTCAGTTGTGATGATCAGAGATCCAGTTTGACTGTCCAGCTTCAGTCTGTCTCTGAATCTCCCATCAAGAACATCATCATATACAGTCATGCTGTTGGCCTCTTTATTGATTTCAGCTATTAAAGTGCTTCCAATCCAAAACCACCACTGAATCTGATGACCATTAAGATCACAGTTTAGAGTGACTGAATCTCCCTCCTTCACTGATACTGACTTCTCTTCATCACCAAACACACCTGAGGAACAAAGTTGTTCACAGAGTAAAGCTTTAAAATCACTTGATGTTGGTTTGATGAAGCTTTGACAAAATACTTTTAACAAAATACTTTTACTCTGCTGAGGAACCCATATTCTGTGAAATGGCAACATGATATACCTGTATGCACCTGCTCTGGTTATTTTCTGTATCTTTAGTAGATTTTGTAAATCCAGAGTTCTGGCATGAAACTCGGTGCGGTGCAGTCTAATAGGTCAAACTTAGTCTGACTTAATAATGACATCATAATCACATGGTGCAGCTGATATGTATGCTATATGGGGGTGTTGTGCATGTTGTGGATGTATTGGCAGTAGCAAGTCTCGGTACTTACAGATCTATTCAGCCGAGACATTAAAGGAGAAGTCCATTTCCAGAACAATTTACAGAAAATGCAGCTTCAAATTATCCCAAATGCGGTTGCAAACGATCCCAGCAAGGAAGAAGCGTCTTATCTAGCGAAACAACGGTTATTTTCATTAAAAATACATAATACATAATACATTTTATATACTTTTTAATTTCAAATGCTCATCTTGTCTTGATCTGCCTGAACTCTGTGTATTCTGATTCAAGACAGTTCGGGTATGCCAAAAAACTCCAATCGTTTTTTCTCCCTCAACTTCAAAAATCATTTCAAAATCATCCTACATCGCTGCAGAAGTTCCGACCCAGTCTTTCCAAAGTGAACATGCAAAGAAAACACCCTTAAAGTGCTCCTATTATGCCTTTTCAAATATGACCTTTCATGCAGTGTGTCATGTAGCTGTATGTGAACATACACTTTCTGCAAAGTTGTGAAGCCGACAGTGCATGATAAATAAAGCTATACATCACAAAGTAACACATTTGCATACTGCCCACCCATGTTCTCCATTGCGAACAACTTGCCCACCCACAAACACAGTAAAATTTCCATGTGGTTTACATCATGTCGAGAAAATGCTGTATCCTACACTGTGAAAATAAATTTGTTTTATATTCACTTCCAAAAGATGAATCTACAAAGATTGCATTTTCTAGTGGTTGTTCAAAATAAGTAGTTGTGTATTTTATGTTGTGTAACAACCCTGCTAACAGGCTAACTCACGCTTCTGTAGTTCTGTTGTTCCAGGGCTGTCATTCAGTTATGGCAATGGGCTTTTTGGTTCCAATCATAAAGGACTGTGCCATCTCAGCAATCACAGCAGTGAGGGCTCACGGAAAGGAGGTGTTTAGAGAAACTGCTTCGCAGGAGTCGTTTGCATATCATTTAGAAATGAAATAAAATTAATGCTGATCTATTTTTGGAGAAAACTAAAGTGTTTTTTGTCCTTGCATACATGTAAACCTATTTTAGGAGACTCATAAACAATATTAGCAACCTTTAAAATGGGATAATAGGAGCACTTTAACAAAAAAAGATAAAAACAGCGATACATGATGATTTTGAAGTTGAGGGAGAACATGAGATGGGAGTTTTTCGACATACCCTAACTCGCATAAACCGGAAAAAAAAATAGTTCGGGAAGAGCAAGACAAGATGAGCGTTTGACATTAAAAAGTATATACACTGTATTATTTTTATGAAAATAAACAATCGTTTCGCTAGATAAGACCCTTCTTCCTCGACTGGGATCATTTACAACCGCATTTGGGATCGTTTGAAGCCGCATTTAAACTGCATTTTGGAAGTTCTTTGTTCTGGAAGTGGACTTCTCCTAACACATTAAATACATTAGCATTGTCATGTACATTACCATGCCAATCCCTCCAAGTGTTGTCATGACAGAAATGTTGTTGTGCACTATAGCAATTGTTTACAGTATTACATGTTTTTCCCATGTAAATACCATATTTAAATAACTTTGTCACTAGCCGAGTTTGGATTTTTCTATCGGTTTGCATTTGCCCACTGTTAGAATTTTAATGCCCCCAACAGTACTGGCCTGTAACATTGAATGCTGATCCTCTCTAATTTAGCCAGTAATTTATTACATGGTACCACAACAGAAGCAACTGAAGCCATAAAAAAACATTTCAGACTCACCACCCAGATGCCAGAAACACAAACAGAACAAAAGAGTCCAAAACATCTCCAGCGGTTTCAGTCGTCAAAACTAGTTCATTAACAAAATGACAGATGAGCTGAACTGAAGCTGCTCTGTAGTTAATGCATGTGAGCATCTAGCACTTTATTTGCTGATAAATTCACACTCTGAATATTGTCACTTTGAGCTCCAGTAGGCGTCGACTTCCTGTACATCAATGGTGTCATTTTCAACAGTAAAAAAACTGACCCCATAACATGTGAAATGTGTATTAAAGGGGTCATCGGATGCCCATTTTCCACAAGTTGATATGATTCTTTAGGGTCTTAATGAAAAGTCTCTAATATACTTTGATTAAAAAATTCTTAATGGTTTTGTAAAACAACACCCTTTTTACCTTGTCAAAATCAGCTCTGCAAAAATCATCTCATTCTAAGGGGTTGTTTCTTTATATGCAAATGAGCTCTGCACACCCCGCCCCTCTCTTCTCTCTCTGGAATGACGATCTTGTTTACTTTAGCCGCATTTAGCTGCATTTAGCCACTTTTAGCCGCTAAACTTCCTAACTACCACGTTATAAAGAAAGGCGATCGCAAAGATTCATTAAAAAATGCTTACACTCACTTCTGCTGTAAGTGAAGCTGGATCACGAATGATTCGCGCGAACATAGACGGATATATGTAGATCGGGAGGCGCATTCCATTCACAAACAAACGTAATCTACTGCATCTTCAGCAGCTCAGATGTCGGGAGTAAATGACGACACTGTGTCCATTATTACATCCAGCAACACAACACCTCAGTCGCTCAATCGGAGATATTCTTGTCTAACTTACATCCCTGCTTCGGCATCAAAACAAGGAAATTTACTGGACTGTGACAGCTGGTCTGAGGTAAGATGCTCATGTCAATCAATTATCGTGGGAGTGGCCTCTGTGGGTGTGACGCCACAAGGACAGGCATCTGAGAAATGCTCGATTTGAAAAGGGGGATATTATTTTCACAGATTAATTAAAAACCACTGCATGGATTTTTATCATTACAGGGTAGATTTGTACATACACTGCCAACACACATTAATGTTCAAACAACATGAAAAAGTAAACTTAGCATCCGATGACCCCTTTAAAGCAAGAATTTCACCTGTCATGAGATCCTGAGAGTGTTTGGTCTCTCCTGTCTTCAGCTCATTTGCTGCTCATTTCTTATCAAATGTCTCAATTGTTTCTACTCTCAGACTGATTTCAGAGTTTCTCTAATGGCTTTATGGAGCAGGAACAGAACATCTGCTAGAACTGCCTGCAAAAGTGCTCTCTGATATGAACATATGATTTATATTCAACCGCTACAGATTACGTCACAAAAAGGGAAATGCTATGTTTACAATATAAAAAACTTAGCTTTTTAAACTACCTGGTTTAAAAAGAAACTCATTGGTGCGAATGCAAATGACACCCAGCTGAACTGCAAAAGCAATCAGACAGAGCTAACGGAGTCAGTGACAGAGGATAATGAGCAAATCACTCCTGATAACATGCCGATTCAGGTTGAGCCACTAGATGATGTTGTTGATCTGTAGATGAACACAAACACAAATCAGACTACAGACATTTAAAGATTTTATCATTGCCTGTCGGAGGAAATGGGAGTGTTGATATGTTGTGTTTATGTTATAAAACTACATTATAACTATATGTCTAACAAAGTATATACTTCTAATTATTATTATTATTACTATTATAATGTCTCCAAAAATCAGAATTTTCCAAGGTTACAGTACACACTAGGAGGAGTTGCTGGTTTATTATTGTGGATAAAAAATATGAATAAAACTAATGAGCTTAATAATAATGTAAACATTTATAAATTATGATTTAGTAATGTAAATATTTATATGTGGTGCACTGCAAAACTATTAAACATACAGTTAGTATTCCTCCAGGAGGAGCTCAACATAATAAAAATAATAAAACATGGGGAGACTCTTAAATGATGATGATGATGATAGTGATAACCTGTTTGAAGAGTTACTGCTGATCACAGGAACAGGCAGACGAGCTGAAAACATGAAAGAATATAAAGAGATAAATGAGGACGAATAAAGATATTCAAGAAGACAGGAATAAAAACACTGAAAGAAACCAAGACTGATTAAAAGTAGAGCATTTTAAAACAATGTGATACACACTGCTAAAAAAACTAAGGGAACACTTAAATCACACAGTGAATCTCATTGAAGTAGGTGGTACATATTTTATGAGTCATTCATTCAATTAATTCAAATGACAGCAAAAACAGACAATATTGTGATCAAAATATAACACAACATTAACTTTATATTTACTGAACAGTTGTAGAAAATCATATCTGTATTTGTGTTATATCACTTATGATATAAATATGAGAAACTCATACAGGACATTTTTTGCCACAATATATTGAATTTTAGTGGTGTATAACTGTATTTATGACCTACATCACGCAGTGAGTTGTTGTTTGTCAACAGTCAACTGTATAAAACGTAAGGTGATGTACAGGTCTGGAGCGGGGCCAGTGCATTAACTTCATTAAAATATTTCAATGTTCAACCTTTAAATATTAGTTTCAATTTATTATCATTATTTATGCAACAATAAATCAAACCATTTCTTTCTGAAGCTACTTTTGTGATGTCTTTTGAATGCTTTCCCATTTAACACAATAATGACTGTAAATGATCTTTCGGGGGTTATATCTCAGCCAAAATGATGTATAAATATTTAGATGAATTAGCTGGTACATCATGCGTTTACGATTAAACATTGTAATTGCGTGACAGCCATACATTTAAAAACAGTCTGATACAGAGAGTTAAATACAAATCTCTATTAATAATCTTAGGAATAAAATATTTAAATATTTAGGTACTACTTTGGATTTACATAAAAGCTGCAATAAATAAAACACATTCAAATTCAGAATAAAAGTCACCTCTGACAACAACAGTGACAATTTATCTCGTACGGTTGGTCCATACTCCATAATGTCCAGCATGTTCACTTCCAATGTTTTTGATGGTTAGACAATTAGTTTGAGGATGCACCTCCAGTCTGCCCCTGAATTTCTCATCATAATAATAAAAATTTACTGTGACTCTGCTGGCTGTTACATTGATTTCAGCTATTAAGTTGTTTTTATTTCTAAACCACCACTGAATGTGATCATTATCCATCATTTCATTAGTATGAGTGTGTAGAGTGACTGAATGTCCCTCTATCACTGACACCACTGCATCTGCATCACCTTGCAGTTAAACAGAAACAAGCTTATCACACTTTTAAATAACTTTATGATGCTTTACTAAAGTAAAAGAAAAAGTAAGAAATGACAGACTGCCTAATTAAAACTAACTAAAATGGTTTAGTTATCATAGAGATAAGCAGAGTAAACCATTATGATGTTTCTGCACTACTGGCTGTTGCTTCAATTTAAATGAGCAGAATTAAACTGTTATTGGATAAAAGCCAAACTCTTCAATTCAATGAGTTTCATACTTTGTCACTATTACACAGCAGTAAACTTCTTAATTAAGATCTTCAACATCCTCATTATTTATTTGTTACACTAGTGGGAAATATACACTTGATATACACTTGATATAATAATCTTTAAAAAAAAAAGCAAACTGCTGTGTGCATTAATAATTGCATTTTTTGTAGTGATTTTGAATAAAACTCTGATTTTCTGTTGCAGGAACTGAAATTAATTTGAGCTCTACACAACATCATACTTCAGAAGAAAACCATGTCATGACTGAAACTAAAACTGCTGCTGTTTAAACTTCAGTGTTTTATATAAAGGAACATTTAGAAAACAAAACAAAAAAAAAACACTGAATCTAAAGAAATAACTAAAGTCATACACATTTCAAACTCACCAACCAGATGCCACAAACAGAGCCAAAATCTGTGAAACATCTTCAATGGTTTCAGTCCACAAATATGAAAAGGCAAACTCTTCAAAACAGATTCAGTAATAAAACAGCAGATCTTGTCGTATCTCATCTCATAGTGATTTCTGAGTTTCTCTAATGGCTTTATGGAGCAGGAACAGATCACCTGTTGTTGAATGTTGGATATGTGAGATGAACAAACATTTTAATGTTAAGATTCAAACTAACAACCTTCAATCTCTTGTTCTCAGTACTCTTGTTCAGCACTGATGAAGCTTCAGCATTCAGTCTTTGAGAAAGAGGAATATAGAAATATATAATGTAGTGTCTGTCCTCAAGTTCTGATTAACTGTAAAAAACATTCTGACATATTTCTGTGTACAACAGTATGCACATATGCACATGTAAAACAAATCGCTGTATTGTACAGTTGTCATTTATAGTCTATGAAGATCAAGAAAACTTGATGCAACAAGACAAAAGCATAAACATGAACAGCATAAACAACAATCATGACCAACATTTTTTTGCAGAGAGGTTTCATTTTGACTTACAAGCACAGCTACTCACACTACATTCATACATACAAAGCTGTGAATGTTAATGAGAACAGCAGCCTATACATCTGATTTATTCAGCTGAAAATTAGATAAATTTGTATTTTGCTGAATTTGGAAAATTTGGAGTTCATAATAAGATATGTGGCTGTTTGACTGTAGAAACACTATTTGAAACACATGTGAGTTTACCTCGGTCTGGATCAATATTTCCAAAAATTCCAGTTAAGATGCACCTACACAAAATCCTCACTTTTTAAAGGGGTCATTGGATGCCCATTCTTTAGGGTCTTAATGAAAAGTCTATAATATACTTTGGTTAAAAATTCTCAATGGTTGTGTAAACAACACCCTTTTTTACCTTGTCAAAATGAGATCTGCAAAAATTATCCTCTTCTGGTCGAGGTTGCTTTAAATGTTAATAAGCTTCGCTTGCCCCACCCCTCTCTTCTCTCTGTGGAGTGACGAGCCTGTTTACTTTAGCTGCAATTAGCTGCTAAACATACTAACTAGCATGCTATTAGGAAAGGTGATCGCAAAGATTTGCTAAAAAAAAAACCCTGATACTCACTTCTGCTGTAAGTGAAGCTGGATCACGAATGATTCGCGTGAGCATAGACGGATATCGTCTTTCCATTCACAAACAAATGTAATCCAGTGCATCTTCAGCAGCTCAGATGTTCATTATTACATCCAGCAAAACAACACCTCAATTGCTCAATCTGAGATATTCTTGTCTAACTTATATCCCTGCTCCAGCATCAAAACAATGCAGGTGGGACTATTACAGCTGATCTGAGGTAAGACGCTCATGTCAATTCGGCTACATGGCAGAGGCCAACCGGTGAAGCGCCACACCCGATGACCGATGGTGACGCCAGTGTGACGCCACACCGACAGGCATCTGAGAACGGCTCGATTGGAAAAAGGGGATATTATTTTTACCGATTAATTAAAAAAACACTGCATAGATTTTTATCATTATAGGGTAGATGTGTACATACACTGCCAACACATATTAATGTTCAAACTAGAGCACTGCACAGGACTTCTTAAACCCGCACCCGTCCACTCCCGTTTGAAGGTTTGGAAAGTTGTGGTAAAATGTAATAAAACATGGAGAGACTTTTGAACATCAGAGTGAGAAAACTTTTTTGATAAAGGCAAGCAAATAAAGATGATAAATGGACAAGTGAGATCTGTTTGTCTTATCTGACAGGCAAATAAAGCCTTCAAACTGAATCAATAGAATGATAACACTATAAGACAGAAATATTGTTAAAAGCCATTAAGTCCTTTAATAAAATATGAAAGAATACGTTGTGTGTATAAATAAATAATAGGAAAGCCTGTTATACTTTGGCAAACACTTGCATTTGATGCTTTAAATATTTATGAGCATCTGAATAGAAGCATCAATACTATTAGATGAATATATAAAGCCTGTAAAAACAAAAGCAGATTATTAAATGACAAAAATGCAGTAGTTGCATAAGAAATTATATCGTTTAGGTTTCTGAAGTGGAAATATGTGCTTGATCTTGTTCAGCTCTTCTGCATCTGATGTCATAAACCAGAAGAAGGACAGTAGCCACACCCACCAGAGCAGAGAGTTCACAGAGTTTGATCTTGAAGAACATTCCATAGAGTTTCTGCTGATGACAAGAACAGGCAGACGAGCTGAAAACATGAAAGAATAAAAAGAAATGAGGATTAATGAAGATACTGAAGCAGATGAGGAAGAAACATCAAGAGGAACCAAGACTGATCAAAAGTAGTGCATTTAAAAACAACCTGATACAGAAAGTAAGAAATGCAATGTAAACATTAGGCTCATTAGTCATTTTAAGGACAAAACATCTTAATGATCACTTAAGATACTTCTTTGGATATACTTTAATACAAGAGGTGAAAATGATATTTAACTCAGAGACAGTGTAGACAGTGAGACTGAAACTTTTGGTCACAATGTTGATGATCACTATGATTAATTTTGTGATTTAAATCACTATGATAAACAATGATTTAAATGCCTCCGCCCAATCAGATCAAAACCCATCATTTCACTGAGACCAGAGTTTAGAGACTGAAAATCTCTCAATCACAGACCCTGACTTCATGTCCAAACACACCTGAAGAACAGTTTTTACCAAAGCAGTTGAAGCCATAAAAACACATATTTTAAACTCACCAGCCTGATGCCACAAACACAAACAGCACAAAACACATTAGAAATATTTTCTGTGCAATTCGATTTTTGTTTAGATTTTGTTAATAACTATTCATTTAAATGTAATAAAATGATTATTTTACATTTATTTAAAAGTTATTAAATATATAATTTGCTGTCGGGAACAGCTAACTCCTGAAGGTTTTCATAATCATTAACATTAAAAATTACCATGGTCCAATGTTAATGACCTGTTGTTCATTTAGAAAAATTAGATATCTCAGAGATTTGCTGTTTGCAAAATAATTCTTCTGAAAGTCAAGATTAGTTGAAACACATGCAACTTTACCTTGGTTGTTTCTGGAGGCCTGGATCAATGTTTTCTGAAATACAAATTATAATGAGCTTAACAAAATTTTGTTTTAACTGTACACTATGTACAGTAACAAAACTTTGTAAAAAAGAAATACACTCTCAGTTTGATGTTTTTATTCCACAGACTCTGTCCGTTATAAATAAATGAGAACCCAATATTTAACTCACCATGGACAGTGAGTCTGAAAATCTTGATCACACTGTTGATGTGTAGTTTATAAAGTCCAGCATGTTCAGGTCTGGTGTTTGTGATGGTCAGAGATCCAGTTTGTTTGTCCAGCTTGTCACTAAATCTCTCATATACAGTGATGTTGTCTGCCTGATTGTTGATTTCAGCTATAAGAATGCCTTTAGGCTTATAATCAAACCACCACTGAATCTGATCACCCTCCATTATTTCAGTAAGGCCAGAGTTTAGAGTGACTGAATCTCCCTCCATCACTGATACTTTAACTGTATCACCAAAGGCATACAAACAGAAAGAGAATGTCACAGATTAAGACAGTTAAATAACTTTATGATTGTTTACAAAAATAAATCGTTTGAAATTTAAATTTGAAACTAACAATGTCAAATATATAACTCACCTGTGACAATGACAGTAAAAGACCTGCTCACACTGTTGGTCTGTAGTTTATACCGTCCAGCCTGTCCAATTCTCACGTTTGCGATGGTCAGAGACCCAGTTTGTTTGTCCAGCTTCAGTCTGTCTCTGAATCTCCCATCAAGAGCATCATCATATACAGTGATTGTGCCGGTCTGTCTATTGATTTTGGCTATTAAAGTGTTTTCATTTCCAAACACCCACTGAATCAGACCACCATCCATTATTTCAGTAAGATCAGAATTTAGAGTGACTGAATCTCCCTCCATTACTGATTTCACTTCACTCTGACCAAACACACCTGAAGAACAGTTTTTCACAGATTAAAGTTCCAATGTCATTATTTTATGCTGGTTTAACAAAGCCACTGTTGTGGATCAACTGGGGATCATGTTAACTGGGGATGTGCGCATACAGGCAATATGTTTACCTGGATTACCAGCAGATGTTAGACAGAGACAGATTCATCACACTCGATATCATAGATTAACAAACATGTTTCACCAATTGTATACATTTGGCACGCATAATAAAGCACTTTGATTTTGTGGTGTCCGTTCCTGCGTATTTCACACAGTGTTAAGAAAGTTTACTATGTTTCCATGTCACGATCACAAATCACACCCACGTGGGACAATTGTTTCAATGAATGATCAAACTCCTCAGGGAACTGAGGTAAAATTGCATTTTCTTTTCAGTATCACTGGATAACATTTTGTCTGTAATGTACTGTCATAGGTGTTCAAATTAACAAATATAGATTAAGTTAAGGATCTGATGATCCTCAAATGCAAACTGTGTGTGTTTTGTCTCAGAGCAACTATACATTTGTGTTGTGTTTTGTTTCCTTTTTATATATTCTTTATTTATTCTTCATTAATGTAATCATTTATAATAATCATTACAGTCATTTATATATTCATTTTATTGATTCATTAATTGATTAGTCATTTATATTATATTATAGTTGTTTTTTTAGATATATTTTCCATTGTTGTTTAGTCTTATGAGTGTGTAGCTTCAAGGGCTGTTTGTCTTCATGAACAAGAGAGGTTTATGGGATGTTGTTGTGAATCAGATTGGTATAACAATACTTGTTGGATTTGTGTTCTTCAGACAAAGTCTGAGCATTGAGACATACGCAGCTAAGACTATTCAATAAACTTTGCTACTTTTTATCATCATTACTTCGTCTCCTGCTTTTGCTCTTCACTTTCTCTGGCTTTTTCCTCAGTCAACTTCTCGGCTGATAGAAGACTGTTAATAGTGTTTTGGGTATTTTGGGTACCAGACAAGACCTCCTGTTAACAGGGTTTGGGTATTAGACCTCTCTGCTGACGACTTGTTCTGATACCGGACAAACTGATATTTGGCGGGGTCTGGCATCCGGGGCTGGATTTTAATTGTCTAGGCATGGAGACAGTGATCTAACACTACCTAAAACATACAAGAATTATGAAGTCCATTATGTTTTTATTGACAAGTCTTGTTAATTGATCTGTAGTTTACTATTGCTTCTAATCAAATCATTTATTATCTGAGTGATTACTTAATATGAAAGAAAAAAAAATAACAGAGATGCTTTGGTTTGAGTTTAAGTGATTTCAATTATTTATTTATTATTATTATTTTTTTAATTTCTGAGATCTCTTGATTGCCCTGATGCCTGGATATATGACTGAGTTGTGAGTGATCTAAAATCAACATTTTGCATAGGCCTAGAACTCTGTTTAGAACAATTTTGTATTCAGTTTCTTAGATCATATAATGATCATATAATCAGTTAATTTTAAATAAATTAAAAATAAATTAATTACATTTTATGTATGCTTAATATGTTTAGTGTGTCTGTATTGTACTGTACATCATGCTCTGTTAGGTTCGTGAATTTAAATGTTATGAATCTTTCAATGAACATGTATAGAACACTTTGTCTTCGGTTCATGACTCCTGCCTTTTTTTTTTTTTACATACTACATACTGGGCTATCGCCAAACTCTACAATATATGTGCGATGATGAACACAGGTAAGTTTTTTTTTTTTATACAATTCATATGAGCTGTATGTATGTCACATTTGTGGCATGTTTACATTTTTAAGGGGACCAAGTGTTTAAAGTGCTCCTATTATGCCATTTTAAAGATTGCTAATATTGTTTTATGAGGCTCCTAAAACAGGTTTACATGTATGCAAGATCAAAAACATTTTAGTTTTCTCCAAAAATAGATTTAATTGTACCTCACTCTAAATGATTTGTCAACGACTCGTGCGAAGCAGTTCGAAGAATCAGTCTCTCTAAACCCCTCCTTTCCGTGAGCCCTCACATGGCGCAGTCCTTTAGTGTACACTATGTATCGGAAAACGAAGCGCCCATTGCTATAACTGACTAACAGCCCTGGAGACTTGTCAGTACATAGAAAAGATGGCATTGATTTTACCTTACCAATTCGAGCCGGTGTCTGAGGACGAAACGGCTGAAGTGGCTGATTCACAAGTTAACACGGACTACCAATCAATCAATTTTTTAGACTACAGTGGGTCCACAACTGAACAAAAGAACTACAGAAGCTTGATTTAGCTGGTTAGCAATACATGTGCAGGGTTGTTACACAACATAACATACACAACTACTTATTATGAACGATCGCTAGAAAATACAATCTTCGTAGATTCATCTTTTGAAAGTGAATATAAATTAAATTAACTCACAGCGTAGGATACAGCGCCTAATCGACATGATGTAAACCACATGGAAATTTTACTTTTTTACTGTTTGTGGGCGGGCACGTTGTTCGTGATGTAGAATGTGAGCGGATATTATGCAAATGTGTTACTTCGTAAAGTTTAGCCGTAACAGAAAAAGATTCGAATTCCTGGCGACTGGTTGAGGCCATTAGCCTTTTCACACTTCCGTGTTTCTGGCTTCCGGATTGGCGCTTGCAGGGTAAACGTTTTTCCGGTGACAGCAGCGGACGTACTGAACAAGAGTAAGTTCGGGAATCAAAGTCTATTTTTACAAAATAGATACTATGATACTATGATATATACCGGTGTTTTACTCGAAAAATAGCAAACATTTATTCAAAAACTTTGTGTCAGCGTCATCACAAATAATATGTTTATTTAATTATGAATGTTAGCACTTATAATACAGTACAGTTTTAAGTTTTGCCGTACTGTCTATTTGGTGCTGGCTGTGCATTATGACTCTTCACATCATTTTTTTTTTT